>MQRK01238415.1:0-11692 GCA_001938485.1 Girardia tigrina | reverse complement strand
TATATATATATATATATATATATATATATATATATATATATTTATTTATATAATTGTATAATTGTAAGGAAACTTTGAATTAGATCTCATGATTATATTGTCAAAAAAGGTTTTATAATTTTTATCGATACTTATGTGAAAATGATTAATAATTAATATTTACAAAATGTTTTATACATTTTATTACGCAAAATATTCATTTTGTTTTTGTTTGCAAAGAAGGAAAAATTGCTACAACAAGAAGAGATTTATCTTTTTTAACAGTGTTACATTTATTTCCTTTTGATGTAGTTTTTGTTTGATACTGGAGTAAATGAATTTATTTCGTTAGTAATTAATTCCTATAAAAATATTATTTATAGTTTTTACGGATTTTTAGTATTAGTTAAAACCTTAAGTTTTCATGATAAAAATGTAGAGCCCTTATTTTATTTACCAAATCTTTAGTGAAACAAATGTTAAATTTTTACTGTTTAATATCAAACTTTTTCTTTCCCTAGAATTAACTTTAACATCTTTCATTCATGATGTACTTCGTAAGAGAGTGAAAAGAACAAGGAATTAAATATCTTACGAAAAATGGTTTGCTTCACGTAACTTCTTTTACTTAGGGTCTTGCTCATTCTTCATGACTAAGAATAACAGAGTCTTTGGTATCGAGTACAACAGGACTGGGGGTCATTCATTGAAATATTAACTTTTTAACAAGTCAGTTGATGCAACATGCCTATTTAGAAAGAAAGAGGATTAAGCTGATGGAAAGTTATTATAGGACAAGAAGAATGACTATCAATAATCGCTGTATATATTCTTATGTAGACTATATTAATCAATTTCAGCTCCATTTACCTAACAGTGCTTAGCCATCGAAATTTATTTAAGAGTTTCCACCTTAACAGGCCCATCAATGATTCAAGCTTCCTGATCAAAGAAAGATGTTATGAAAAATACTAAAAAATATTGAAAATCCTAATTAATCCACTAGATATTTTGGTTAGTCCACTAGATGCGGTCTCAGAGCTGTTTGGAAAGGCGAAAATCTCTATTCATACAAGGTGAAATGCGGTCACGAATGACTGCCTTTTAATTCACAAAGACGGATGAAAAACTAATTGCTATATTTTTCATTAATGAATCATACATTTCCATATCAAGTGACACAATACTCATTAAAATTGCTGTATCCACATTAATTCATTGAATCTCTTCTACAAACTTTATCATTGTAAATTCCAACAAGTTTATGCCTCTTGCTATACATAATTTTATACCTTCCTCAAACATTTGGAAGCCACATCATTTCTGGTCTTATATTTTCTTGGTCTTATATCACTTATTCAGTTTTTTCAACGAAAATGTTTTTAAAAAGAATCTTGTAACAGTAGATCAATTGAAAGGTCACACTAAAGATCCTGTTGAACTTATTACTGCTGCTATGTTGGGCGATGTTCTCCTAGTAATCCATAGACTCGCGAATGGTTATAAAGAGCAGAATGAATAACATTTCAAAACCTTTTGTAAATTATTGTTCATTTATTTTTTGTTGTTTTAAATTACTTCCAAATAATTTTTTTTATATTAATTTTTTTATTACGTTTATCCAATTCGGCTTTCAAACGCACATCCTGCATTGATATGTCTTATGTTTAATATTCAAAATTTTTAATACGGATGTTAATGTATGAAATCTAAAACACTAAATGATGGAGTCTAAAGTACGTGATTAATTAATGAAAAAAAATATTGGGTACCAGTAAAACTCTGTATGGGTCGTCCTGTTTTAATACCATTTTGTAATATTTCTAAATCTGTGCACCTTAGGTTAATTGCACCTGTCTTCAGTTAATAACCTGAAACATGAATTTAATAACAAAACGACAATTTTTGGGAATGATTTCATGGAAGATTTCCTTTTGTTTTTATGATGAAAATATTAATAAAAGAGCAGTAAAATATTCTAAATATTTATTTTTTGTTACAATCCATTAATTACCAAAAATATCGGATTTTATCCTTCAATCGGTTAGAACCGTCTTGACATGTCGGTAATAATTCCGCATGTATGTGTAATCAGATCTTCTGGACACGTTTTCTATTGCTTATTTGTTAAACGCCACTCTTTATCGTTGACGAATGAGCAGTATTAGGTTCGTGATTAGAATTCGAAGTTATAATTTTGTAAACTTTATTTCTATTACAATTTTCATTATTGAAACAAATTTATGAGGAACAATATTTCAATTACATAATCCAGATCTCAAAATTCTAAATATAAATAATAATATCGATAAATATACAAATATGTTATTTTATTCAATTTTGTATAAATCATGTTGTTTTTTTTTGCTTTATTAATTTTTTACAATGTTTATTAATTGAAATCTAAAAACTAGATTTTTAAAAATATTTTTTTTAAAATTCAATTCTTAAATGTTTTTTTTTGATTTTTAATCATTCGATGATAAATTATTTTTTAATAAAAATCTTTTATTTGTTTTTAATAAAATTGCATTCTTTTTAAAATTTATTTTACTTGATATTGATTTTATACATTAAAAAGTATTATGATTTTATTTTAAATAGTGTTACAAAATATATCAAAATCTTCTTTACAATATTCTTTAACTTCGAAGATGATATTTAATTGTGAATTTTTTAAAACTTCATTTTTATAAAAAATTGTCCCAATTTAATTAAAATATTATCATTCCTCCAAAATTTTTTAAAAACTTATTTCATTTTAATTAGTAATATACTATCTGTGAACTATAATTTTTACAAAAATTATTTCAATTTAATTAGTAGAAATATTACCTATAAAATATATTTTTTTATGTAATAAGTAAATATATTATCTATAACTTCAATTTTTATTTTAAAGAATTATTTCATTTTAATTAATCGACATTATTTTTACTTTATCTAAAATATAAATATGATTTTTTTAAAAATATCAAAAATTTAAAGTTCACCAAAAGTAACCCCAACAAGCAGCATATCCGGAAAAATTGTAACGTCTGTCCTTATGTCGAGTTTTAGTTTGGCAAAGAATGTTTCGATGTGATTGATGTCCTATTCATGTGGATCCTGGCATTATCTTAGATGAGTTAATGTGGTGTTCCCGTCAGCTTGGTTGATAATTCTTTAATAAATGCCTGATGTATGGTGTGAACTAGTTTCCCATTCTTGATAATTACAACAAGCTGCGACCTATTTTCGCTTCTATTTGTAGGCTCTACTATGTTTAAAGGTTGACCTTTACTTGATAGTCATGATTATCAACCTGTATATAGAATAACGTCGATTTTGTCAATGTAAATGTATGACTTATACGCAATTAATTCAATGTAAATCAAGTTGAATACTCAAATCAGTGCTCTTTAACACTGTCAGAATCCATTTCCTGAACAAAAGCTTTGACTTACTTCACTGTAATCAATTGCCTAGTCAAGAATCTGAAAATTGTATGATCAAACATTTCATTTTTGTTCTAGAATGTCTCTTCCTGACCTAAGTCTGATAATCTTTTGATCTACTATTGGCTCTTACAAGTCTATCTTTACTGATTTCTAAAATTGAATAATAAATCATTATCAAAATTTCAAAAATTACGTTTTTCTGGTTGTTTTTTTAACGGCACTGTACCGTGCTGTCTCTAACTACTGATATTGCTAAAAATTATTAATTAAAATTTTTTTTTCAATGAAATAACTTATTTTAGTATTATTAGCACAGCTGAGAATAGTTCAAAAATACATTTTTTCGAATTTATTTTTGTTTTTACTGAAAGAAAATTAATCTTGTATATGGTGTGCGGCGCAGGTGTTTAGGATGAGAAGTTCTTTTTTTCATAATTTAGACTGTTCTAAAATGAAATGATTTGTTATTAAGGTATGTTTTAAGTGTTTTTTTTTATCAATTTGAATTGGTCATTTAATTTTAGATTGTCAGTTTTAATATGGAATTTATCATACGTTGTTGAAATTTTGTTAATAAAGGAAAGTGACAGCACTTTTACCGCGCTTTATATTAATACACTCACTTTGTCTGTTTGTTATAAATCTTTTAGCAATCATTTCTCCAACATTTCATGATTGGATAGAGCTGAAACAGTGCAAACTTATTCATTCCAAATGACATTTTAATAATTTATCAAAACATTCACCAAATAATTCACAAAAATATTTCTTAATTTTTTTCTTATTTAAGTTGATAAAACCACCTAACTTTTATTATCAATATGATTAACCGCTTACTTATACATTCTCCCATGTTTATTCTTTATTTTTTGTTTTACTATGTACTGACGATGTTTGGATTATCATTAAATGTATGTATGAGAATTGTTTACTTTGGTATTGATAAACAAACTAAATTGTCTGTGAGTAAATAAACAAATATTGTCAATCTACATCATATGTTATTTTTAGATTATTTTATCGCGAATTCATAACTTTATACATTTATGTACTAAATTTATTATATTATTTTAAATACTGTATTCCTATTCTCTGAACTCTAGAGAGAAAGATACGATTGAAGGAGAGAATGTGTCTATAGATTACGGGCGATTTTACACGAAAGGAAATTAAAATTTCTGAAATTCCTTAATTAAAAAAACAAACCCTAAAATTCAAAAATCTATTTCATGAATATACGTTACATGAATGACGGTAACGACGCGTTTATGTTTTTCAAACTAAATTACCACTATTTTTTAATTATTATTACTATAATAGAATTATGATTTCTGTCTGTGTGAAGTTCCCGGTGTTCAGTAAAACAAATTTAATTATGTTAAATATGATGAGTTTACGAAAACTACCGATTGATCCTGAATCTACGCGACGAGTCGATTCCAACGATGTGCTTCCGCCGCCGATCAGACGAGGAGGAGTCGATGAATTAACGATGAAAAGGTTCAACATAAATACAAAAAAAATCAATGTCAAAAATACGAAACCCAAAGAAGGAAATATGATGAATTTGGATGAAAAATCGATTGATCCTAGACCTACTGGACGAGAGGAGTTCGAAAATTTTGCTCCGCCACCGATTAGAGAGGTAGAAGTTGGTGAATTCGGTAATAAAAGTATTAATTCATTTAATAATGAATTACATAATTATCTTTATAATAGAATTATGATTTCTGTCTGTCATTCTGTCAAACTAGCGAAACGGGTTCACCCTAGTTTGAATAATAACACATAATATAACATTTAATTTAATTAAAAATTCTGGTTTGAAATTAGACATGCCCACACGAAACATCACAAGATATAAAAAGAAATTAATTATTTCAGTGATAATTTCAGTGCACTCAATACTCACTTGATACAATATTTTCTTGTGAAAAAATAGAAAACATAATGTAAAATAATAACATGATGTCTTCAATGAAAGCATCAGTGTGAATGTTGAACGAAATAGAAATTGAATTGGAAGTAATTTGGACCGAATAATACATTTTGTGAATATGACACCAATTTGACTTTTAATATTTTTATTATCACAACACGTTTGATTGTCCTCAAGACAATGTTTGTCAAAGCTTTCATAAGATTGCATCGGTCTAATAATTAATGACTTTAATCTTATTATCTAACCAAACGGAGATTTACAAAAATTGTTAAAATATTTATTCAAAATTTTATCGGTTAAAAATTAAAATGATTATTAATTATTTAAAACATATTAATTTAGTTCATTTATTTAAAAATTGTAAATAAAATTAATTAACTTATTTAAAAGTTTACAATTATTTTAAATTAGAAATAACTTTAAACATTCAATATTTTCAGATAGTAAGAATTAAAATACTAATCATCCATCTGGGTAGGAGAGACTCAATTCCAAATCAACATACACATTCAAACACAAAACATCAAACATTCAAAATATTCCTCATAGTGAATTTGAATCGAGTTATTTTGTTGCTTTAATAATTCAAATGACTTTAATCGATAGAACTAGTGGTTCCTAAAAATATAAATAATTCGAATAAATTTTGTAATATCACATCAGCTCAGTTGCAAATGGAAAACGTTAATAATAAACATACTGGTGATTATATTTAAGGGTTTTCAGATTTTAAAACTGTTTTTTTAATTAAGTCTTAAAAATTAATTCTGTAAAATATTATTTATATTTTAATTAAAAAAAGTTATACTAGTTTCTAAGATAGTATTAGCGTCCAATAATAAATTGAATTAATAATTTACATACAATTAGAGTTTAGACTTTCTCGTTTATTTTTTATTATATCTAATCATACTTAAGACAGTTTTCAGATATTAATATTTTCACCCCCCGTCATATGAGATGTTTGAAATTATTTTAAAAAAAGCGGGAATGAAATAATAATAATAATTATTATCAAAATGGAAGTTGTAATTATAAATCATTCTTTATTTTTAATTAAAGAATAAAATGCTTTGACTTAATCTTCAGAATCAGTTATGTTTAGAAATTGTTGAAGTTGTTTTAAAATAATAATTATATTCTTTTTAACCATTACTCCAAGGAATTAATTTCGTCTTTCAATTTTTTAACGAATTATTTATTGGATAATATTTTTTAATCATTTTTATGATTAACTTTGCCTCGCATTTTTACCCATTAGTTAGTTTTTTTCTTTTTTTTTGTTAAAAAAAATAATTCAAATATAAATTGGCCAAGTAAGGTTGTCTCAATACTTAAAATTTGTATTATTAAATAATATTAAAATTTATGATTAATTTTTAATAATATTCCAATAAAGTATAGTTAAATATTTTTATTTTAATAGTTTTTATTTTATTTCTTTTCGTATTTATATAATAAATTTTTCACTCATTTAAACATGTGCAATGATTTTATTAAAAATATTTTAAATTAATATTTTAAAACGAGCTTCAAGTAAATTACAATACAACAATATCAAATTATCGTTCACAAAACTCAATACGAAAATGTATACAATATGTTATGAATAATTTATACATATACACAGTTTATGCATATACATACATATTAATCAAAATTCGAACAATAAATAATTGTTTAAATAAACTAACAGAAATAAAATTGTGTGTACAAATTTAAATTGTACAAATAAATGTCTTCTCTTTGTTGGCCGTCTTTTTGTTCGTGTAAACATAATTGTCACTTTTGAATGGACAATAACTTGGACCACACTGCACGACAGCGGCCTCAATCGGTCGGATCACGTGCGCCATCGCCTCACATAATTCTGCGACACATGGTAGATTCCCACAACCACACCAAATACATATCAAGGGCGCGTGTCGACGAACCGAGCGAATCATTCACCTTCTTGAACGATGTCGGTGGTCACAGAGCCGGAGATAGGGTATGGGAAGCCGCACCTTAACTCAAAACCTGGTTGGCACGAGACCGGCTGATCTGTCCCATCGAACAACAACTTCCCGCACTTTGAAGATGTGCTGGCCTTTACAGCTCAATCCAGAGGCCAGCACTTTACTGGATAATACGTAATTTTGAAGGATCCCAGATAGAAACAACTTTCCTGTCTACGTAATTTGATATTTTGAAATACTGCAATCCTATTGATCAATTCGATAAGTCGTCTTTATCAAAAGCAAGGGTGATTTCTTTCGGTTAAAAGTTGGTGTCAACTTTCCCGAACACCAAGTGAACAGACAAATATACACTATTCTTTTTTTTAAGATCTATATTCGTAATTTAATTTTCCCATTGTCTTCAGTATAAGTTGCAATAGACAAATTTATGAAAATACAACTAAAATGATTTTATATTTTTCATTTTTATATACTTGATAAACACGACAAATTAATTGATAAAAATTAAAAATCAGAAAAAAACGTCAAAGAATATATTTAATATAGTCAATATTCAGTGAAATAAAATATGGAATTTCCTTTTGTTTGAATTTTGGTACGTCCGCGTGTTTCTACTAAATTATTTCCAATTATGAATTGTTCCGAGAGTTATGATTGAAAGTTGCCAAAGAATCAAAATCCATCATCGCTAAAGGATTTTGAGTGAAAATAATTTGCCTTCACTTCATAGACTGACCTTACAAACGACAGGATCTGTATATTCGTCCATATGTAATTTACATTCCTAACAACGAAATTAAAAAGCAGTAACAGTATTTGCATTCACAAATTCTCTCGGTCGACTGGTAAAGAGAAATTAGAAAGTACAGGAATAAAATTTGTAAAGAAAACATGTACATAATCTTGCCTGAAGTTTGTGGGAATGAGTAATATAAATCGGAAAATTAAAAAATTATATTTAAAGTAAAAATCCGTTACATCACCAATTATTTGCTAAAAAATAAAAGATGAAAAAAATGATCAAATAAGAATGAAAGAAAAGAAAACAAAAGAGAATAAAAAGGAAAACGTAGACTACCTAAAGACAGACAACTTCCGAGAGAATGCTTTACTTTAAAGCAATCTATCAAAATTCAGAGAAAGAAAATCCTTTCCATGATTAACTTCTTACTTTACTCTTCTTTCCCCATCCGAAGAAAACCAGTCATTCTCTCTTTTGTTTATTTCTTCGAAGAAAATTTTAATATTATTATTAATTTAGTTTATTTGAATTTATCTACATGTAACTGATTCGTATCTAATTTGTATTCTTGTTATTCTACCTTTATTTGATCATTCACGGTTTAATATCGCCGCAGCTATCAAATGTTTTTTTAAAATGATTTTTTATTTATTCGAAATTTAACATAAACATAAAAATTATGTTTTATGTTATCTCTTTCGAATGGATAATAACTTGGACCACACTGCACGACAGCGGCCTCAATCGGTCGGATCACGTGCGCCATAGCCTCACATAAAAAATGATACATATTTTTTCTTTACAACCTCAGGGCGACCTGACAGAGCATTTGCCAAAGTCAGTCTGTGAAAAGCTATATCTCTTCCAAGTCCATCAAGCAAGGTCCAAACACTGGGGTGGCTGCATTGAAACATAGCATTAAGAGCATTGTGGAAACCTTCGCAACAATTTGTAGTTTTTTAAACTAAAAACAATTCGAAATCTCATCGATGCAATTTGACTGAAATGTCTGACCAAATGGAAATCTGAGAGAACGTTTTGTTCTCTCAACTGCACCCGGTTTGACACTGGTGACACTCAGTATAATAAAATTCATATTGTTGTTTTTTTAATAACAAATTGATGAACCATTTCCACAAGATATCGTGGATATCGCTGATGAATAAATTGGTTTAACTATTTGACGATATTTCCTTCTATTTATATTTCAATGTTATGCCACCTATCGTCTAACTATAACTAAATTCCAAAACAAAAAAATCCTCAATTAAACTACTGTTACAAAAATCAATTCAAGTAATATTAAAAATCAACAAAAACATTTTTGTTTTATGTTCTATTTACTTACCTGATTTGCACAATTTAATTTAAATAAAAGTATGTCATTTCGTGATTTACATTCTGTGTATGTTGTCTTCACAATTATATTTTGGATTGCATCGTTTATGTGTGTTATTTTCGCAAGTATGTTTTGGACCGTAACGGTCAACTTTCGTGTCGTTTATATTTGTTTGAAATGCGGGAAATGTAATCGGGGACCCCGTAACAAAATGAATTCAAGCGTCTAAATGCGGACTGTAAACCCGGGACGAAACAGGTGATTTGATTCTGCAGATTTTCACTCTCCTTCACTCATTTAGTAAATAAAACCGTTGACAACATTCACCATTTAAAAGTATTTTAAGGAACACTGAATAATATGACTCCTGAATATAATATAACCAAGTATCCAAGTATTGAGTCCCACCAACATTTTACTGATTAATTTATTTTAATAAAGAGTCAACGAATGATGCTTCTTAGTTGGAAATCTATTTTTTTCATGGCGTAGAAGCATACATGTTTGATGTGTTTGAATGTTGTATGTGGATTTGGAATTGTGTTTCTCCTATCCAGATGGCTAATTAATATTTTAATTCTTATTACATAACTTGATTTAACATAAACGTATTTAATGTTTAAATGTATTATTAATTTAGAATCATTGTAAAATTTTAAATGATTTGATTAATTTTATTTTAAATTTTTAAACGAATAAAACAAATTAATATTTAAAAATAATTAATATTTAGTTTAATTTTAATCAATGAAATTCATGGTAAATATTTTTTAAAGGGTTTTTCATGTATCGGATTGGTTCAGATATTCGGAAAAACATATTAATCCACTCTGATCGATGTCAAAGACTGAAAGCTCAACTATGGATTGTCCAAAGGATGATTCACATTGTGTATATAACAAAAATTATAATCAATTTATGAGTTCTTATAACGTGCATCATATAATTATTCCATTACTTATGGGTAATAAAACAAAAATTCAATATATTGAACCCCATGTATAAACGGGATAAATAGTTAAGGAGTTTAATAATAATAAGAAATTAATTGTTGAGTTAGAATTTTCTACAAGGCTTCTAGACTTAATAAGCTTTGATCTTTTCATTTGATTTTTTTGAAAAAGATAGTTATACAAAACAAAATTTGAATCTTTCAACCACTTTTTGAAAGCATCTGACCTGATATTTGGGCCGTGCTTCTACAGCCCTACAAGGAACAGACTTCCTTAGACGCTGAAAAAGGTAAGAAATTAAAAATTTTATTTTTAACACTTGATATGTAAAAAAAAATTTCACTTATATTACTCTTGAAAAAAGCATATAAAATAGATTTAAGTTTTTTTCAAAGCACCTAGGAAATTTAGGTGTAAAACTAAAGATTTACCCTGCAAATCGTTTTTTTTCAAACTGTTTGATAACGATTTTTATAAGTGCATTGTTGGAGGAATCAGGGGGACCGAAATGGGTCTTATATTGAAAACTGAAACCTTTATATACTTGTTGTTCTTATGTTAAAAGTACCATTCGTGTCGGTTTCCTTTAGTACCTAATGCGGGTGCTCATTGAGCTCAACAAGTAGTCATGAAGATCACTTTCTTAAATGAGATGGCATTATTGAAACAATTTACACAAAAATGTTTTTATGCCATTAGAGTAACATAGAGAATAAGCTCTTCTTCCAAGTTACAGCGGACCACCACATATAAATTGTCTAGATTTTATTCAGGTTATATGTAGTTGATAACTTTATAATTATTAGTGAAAAACGACATTTGTAATTTAGCAAAATAAATTTTTTCTATTAATTGCATTGTCTATTTGATTGAGACTTCTGAAGTGTAAGCAATTATTTTAATTGTGGTCAGATATTCTTAAAGGTTGTTAAAGGTAGAGCGCCTGGTAGTTGTTTAAAATACGTTACGGTGATAAATCTGATGCATTATTTACAAAAAACTTGTGATTAGAATTAATTATAATTGTATATTATTGTATAATTCTTATTTTTATTTGTAGTAAAAGAATTAGAAGAAAAAGACCTAATATTGATGTAAAAACCTTTGTTTCTTGATCAAAGTTTATGTAAAAGAAAGTTAGACTATTTTGAAACAACTGTAGAATGGATGACATTGGCAACATAACCCTATTCCTTCTGAAATTATTAAGAACATTGCAATTCGATTTCAAACATTTATTTAAAAAATCGATAATCAATTTCTTGATACACATTTCACAAATACTGCGTGACGCGTACCACCACATCTTTTGTAAGACAACCTTGTAGTAATAAAA
>MQRK01238408.1:24858-44884 GCA_001938485.1 Girardia tigrina | reverse complement strand
CGCGACCGTTGCTATGGTAATCGGGTCGGTTGCCATGGTAACCACGATAACCCATATCGTTGCCATGGCTACGGCCAGGGGGGGGGTGGGACCGAATGCCCATTTTCCCCCTACTTACATTAAAGATATTTTTTATTTTTAAATAAATATTTTACTTTTTTATGATTTTCTTTTATTATATAATTTTTAATTTTTTAAAATATTTAATAAGCAAATTAACAAAAATATTTTACCCTTTAAATTAAAAAGATAATAAACTATTCAGGCGAGATAAAAATTTAAAATTAACCCCTCGTAGTAACAAAAACTTAAGAACTGTTAGAATTTTTGGGAGCTCACATAAATTTTTGAATTTTAATATTTAAAATATTTACATTAAAATATATCAGAAAAAAATTAGAGTAAAAAATGTTTTATAAATTAAAATATTAAAAAATTGTAGTTTTAAAAAAAATTAAAATATTAAAAAATTGTGGTTTTAAAAAAATTTAAAATTAAAATTTAAAATGAGAATTTTATTATTTAAACATTATTATTAAAATGTATATTTTATAAGAATATAAAATAAAAATGAAAATTTTAGTCCAAAATTCTTTAAAAGAATGTTTAACGATTAAAATGGAAACTTTATAGTTGTGCTTCTACGTATTATTACCAATTGATCAATTATTAACAATGAATGTAAATCCTGTCCCATTAGCCATAGTCCTAGATAAGAAATGCTACTAAAATCATTATTGTGACACTTGTGTGGTTTACGAAATTGGGAATATTTTTTGTTATTAATGTGGATAGACCTAATTCCTGCGTTTTATATGTATGTGGGAAAGTAGATGTAAGAAAGTTAAAAAATTAATTAATGTCTTTGAACTTTTTTAACTAAATTAAATAAAGGATTTGATTAATGATTGTTAAATTAAAAAGATAAACGCAGTAAATTTATGTTCTTACTTTAATGTTAAATAAATAGGAAATTCAACAAGAATTATATAATAATTATATTATTACAAACAAATAAGAGGCAGAGAAAGAAGAACATAGTTTGAGTATATCACAGAAAACTTGAAAATCGGTTAGGTAGAGGCTAAACGCAAATAATCAGTAAATACTAACGATACATAGAATGATAACTAGAAACAGGACAGTTCAACAAATTCGATATAAGTCAATTAAATATTGTTGATTCTTTGAAGATAATTAACTTGTCATTTCGATGTGAATAATATGGTCTAGATTTTGGATAGTATGTTCGAGAAATTGGTTGAAAAGGAAATATTTGAGAAGGAAACTGTTGAATTGAACGATTGGATTGCATGGTGGACTTGGATGAGAAACATCCAAGACGAATCTTGAAAGTCAGTAAAAATCTAATCATGGAGCTTTTGTTTGATAGAAACCAGATAACCCTACTACCACCACATAAAAAACTTAGTCTGGTAAAACCACTTTTTAAGCATAAACTAAAGATGAAATACTTTTCATATACAAATTCTAGTCATTTTCATTTTTTGGAATGAAAAGCAACTAGTAGTATGTATCTTGGATGAACTGCGATTCTGGAAACTCCTGAAAGATCAGTTTGAAGATGATGTATGTAAACATCGAAACATGTCCAATAATTATATAAAAAAAGCTTTAATCAAATTATACTTTCGAAATACTAAACTTGCGTTCACAAGACTCAATAATACACACACACACACACATATATATATATATATATATATATATAATGATTTAGTAAATCACAGTTAAAATTTCTTTTCATCAAAATAAAAATATATGTATATATTTTCTTGTGCACGCGGTGTCGAAATTGCAAATATTGCTTCCAAAAAATAAAAAGCAATGATTTAAACGGCTAACAAATGACAATGGTCAATTTCTTTTAATGGTGTAATTTGTAAATAAAACAAATACAAAAATTTTGAACATAAACATTTTTTTAATCTTATTCAACTACACAATATTCATTGTCGACAAAAATAATTTCGACTTTGATCCTGCAAATCGCTAATTTTTGGTGCAAGATGATCGGTATACGTTCTAACTCAATCAACGACCGAACCATTTCAAATTGCATCGCACGTGGGCTAGATGGCGGCCCGATTCTGCTTGATGATGCGCCATCCAAATCCGGTAATTTAATTTTTACCGGAGCCGCTCTTCTCCATCCATTTTGCCAGAGACACCGCGGTTCCAGGTGTTCGTCCGCGTGTCAAGTTTAGCCTCACACTCGCCTCGTTTTAATATATATATATATATATATATATATATATATATAGAAAGTACGCTAATAAAAAATAAGTGGAAAAATAAGTCTGCTTCTTGGTCCTCCTTTAGCCTGCTAATCAAAAATTTTCTGTTTTCTAATTAACAACCAAAAGGTGATTTCCTACGTCGAACTTGTGAAGAATACACTCAGATTCTTTCCTACATTTATCAGTTTATTAATTTGTTCAAGAAATAAGTAACATAAAAGAACGGTCTTGTAGATAATTGAATAAAGACATGATGGAAGACTTTTGTTGAAGCATTCATTAAAAACGTACATTAAGTTTTTCATCGCAGGAAATTAGAAAAACGTGGCTTTAGTAAAATGTGTGATTAGATTTTTTTGATTCTTTAATTTTAATGTTCATTTATTAGGAGACTTGCTATGATAATATAAGGTTCATAAAGAAGGATGAAGAAAAACAAGTGTTATTTTATATCAAAATTTTTATATCCAAACAATCTGAAGATTTTTAGGTTTTCTCTTAACAAAAATTAGTTATTATCAAAGTTTGAAAATACAGTTTAAAAAGGTCAAAACTGTTATTCTCATAATTGACTCTAAGTGCTGCCTGGTTGGATTTTTTTCTAAGGATTAATCTTTGAAGATCAACCAAAAATGCTTTTATCATAACTTATTCTAAATTATCGAGGTGATTTAACAATGCATTGGCGTTATTTTAGTCTTCGCCAGTTGTTTCCAGTTTTCCTAATGTAGTGCAAGTCACAATTTGTTTAAGTTCGAATTATATTATACCTTGCATCATCATCGTCTTGCCATTCGAATAAACTTTGACTTTAAAAATGTGTTCCCTAGAGCTCTTGTTGAGACAGATCTTACTGACCGTGATATAATTTTGTGGCCGACCTTTGTAAGATTTCTTTGTTTAAAACCTTTAAAATCACTGCGAGGGTCTGAGATTTTAAGATACTGTTAACCATGATTCTATTGTTTAAATAAAATGACTTTTAAAAAGTTTTTAAATAAAATAAAATAGGATGAAAATAATAATTTTAACATTTGAAAACAAAAACAAATATAAATTTTTCGATATTAAACTTTTGGTTCAGTTTCATTTGCAGATTATTTTTTTTATTTTCTTTTTAGACTAAATAAAAAAATCTTTCCATTTGTTTTACTTGACTTTATCATAATATAAACAAAATAAGACTGTCTGAATGTATGTATCCCTTTCAAACTAACAAATTTGGTAAAAAAATTATTTTTCCACCGATAAATTTAAGTACGAAGTGATAAATCTTTTTCTAACTTGTTTAAAACAAATTCATATTCGACAATGAAAAACGCGACAAAAACAAATAAAAATATTTTATTATTTCATTTTAATCAAAAATAATATATTAATTTAATTAAGATTTATTATTTCTAACTTCCAAATGGGTCGTAAAATTGTCCTAAGAATATTCCATTCTTTAAACTTGAAGGTTGTATTAATACATGTAAAAGAGTAAAATAAAAAAATATTTCCGAACAGATAAAATTATTTATATATAAATATCTAAAGATATAAATTAAAGATATTAAAAATACATATAGTGAATAGTGTTTGTTGATAAGTCTTATCAACAGAAATATTAACTTTTATTTATATATTGTTACAAAAGTTATTTTATGTTCGTAAAAAAAATTATATATAATTATATAACCAGATTAAAATAATTTACAATGAATCGTAATGAATCATAATTTAATAATATTAACGGAAAGATAAAGATATCATGGACAAGGACTTCAATACAATGGGTCGTTTGCAAGCCCGTACCGTCGGGGGGGGCCCAAGAGGGTCCGCCCCCCCCCCCAAACGCAAGTCTGCCCCCCTAGGTAAAAAAAATACAAATGAAAAAGAAATATGGAGTCATATTTATTCATATACCATATATATAATCTAGTAGTAGGTAAAATTTTACAGATCAACTGAACAACAGACCTATAGGGTGACAGAGAGTAGTGTAGGTAGGCGTGGGTGGGAGAGAAGGAAAGTGTGCACACATGGATTGCCGTCGTATGAGGGAATCATCTACATCAAAACAAACACACACACACAAGCACATACTTTCTGTCTATATCTGTCATTATTTTGTCATTATCCTACCTTGTGACATTATTTTAATTGTATTACAACATGTCAACACACAAGAGCATCATGAATTTCTTCCACGTCATTCCGAAGAATTCTGTGACTTCAGTCACTTCACATAGTGATACTATATCTGCTACTATGTCATCAATCTGTGCTACTACATTCATCTCTGATACTATACAATATATCTGCGCTACTACTTCATATATTCCTGCTACATCATACATCCCTGACAATGGAGTGATGTCTTCATTTCCTGTGTACCTGGTAAGCCAATTGCATCTAATAAATCTGATTCGGGGGACAACATGCCGCGCCAGCCAACTGCTGTAAATTTCGCAAAAACTACATTTGGTTCAAGGGAACGCTCATTCTCTTCTGTGGGGTATAGCGGAAGACCATATTTGGAGTACTCTTATGAGAAAGATGCAGTCTTCTGATTTTGCTGTCAAAAATGCCCATTGTCCGACTTTACTGGAGAAAGTGTTTTCAGAACCGGTGGATTCCGAAATTGGAAATCGGGTTTAGAAAAGGGAAAAGGTTTTCAAAAGCATGAATCTTCTGCTGACCATATCCATGCCATGGAACGATGGTAGGAGAGGCAGCTGCAATGGGAAAGAGGAGAGGCAGTTTGCACTTTGATTAATGAAACACAACTCAAGAACAACTTTTATTATGTCGATGCAATTGTTGACATCGTTATTCACAACATCAATATGAGTTTTACAGTAGTTATTAATATCACAAGAGCATTCACTATTTGTATTTTTTCTTGATCAATATA
Source organism: Girardia tigrina (assembly GCA_001938485.1). Lineage (NCBI taxonomy): Eukaryota > Metazoa > Platyhelminthes > Tricladida > Dugesiidae > Girardia > Girardia tigrina. Next base: position 39,724 of record MQRK01238408.1, on the reverse strand, counting down.
TTTCTGAATGCATACTAATTATTTTCAATAAATGAAAATCTTTTACTAAAAATTATTAATTATAAAGAATCTAATTAGTTAAAATTAAATCTAAACATTTTTAAAAAAAGTACATATTAAATTAATATATTAAAATTTTAAATTACATTAAAAATTAAATAATACATTCAAAAATTATTTTAAATCTTATTACTTTAAAATTAAATTAAATTATTTTTAATTAATAGGAATCAAAGAAAACACTAATCATCCATCTGCATAGGAGAGGCACAATCCGAATCAACATACAACATGCACAATATCAACACACAATTCAAAATATTCCTCACAATCGTGAAGCTTCTTGTGACAAATGAATTAGCCTTTCGTGGTGACAGTTTCAGTAGAAATGACATTGATGAGGATGAGAAATTTCCAAGTGGTCTCTTTTTACGTGTCTACGAATACACTGTTAAGAAAAATCCTGATCTGGTTCGAATCATTAAAACAATTCCAACAATTGCCACGTACACATTACTTAGAATTCAAAATGGAATTATCGCGTTAATTGAATAAATGGTACAAGAGTCAATTGTAAAGAAGTGCAATTCTGCGGATGTCGAATATTTTACACTGAAGGTGGATGGTACCACAGATCGAACAGGGACTGAGAATGTGTCGATTGCCATAAGATTTCTGTTAGCAGAACAACCTCAAGAGCACTTAATCTGCATTTCTCGAACAATTGATCTCAATGGCGAGGCCTTCGCAGATGTAATTTTGACAACTTTAAAAGAGGCTCAATTGGATCCTAAAAATATAATTTCCCGTATGTCCATTGCTTCAACCACAAATTGCATTTGGTTGTTGTATGTGCTATTTCTGAGTGCAAAAAACTGCAGGACTTCTTCGACATATGCAGAAACTTAAATACATTTTTCTCAGAGCCTAATGTTGCGGCCATGTATCAAGGCGATAAATTGAAGCGGCTCATAGAACATCATTGGACAGGACACCAGTAGACTACACAAGCAATAACAACAAATTATGATACAGTTGTGGATTTGCTTGAGCTCTGCTCTAATAGAAATTCTCGCTTTTCTATTGATATTCATTTGGAAGCTACTGGACTCTTGCATCGAGTCAATGAAGTGGAGTTTCAGTTCATTGCACACATGGTTCTCTCGTTGCTGACCATCCTCGAACCAGCCAACAATAGCTTGCAGGGTCAAGCAATGGATCTTTCATCTGCATGTGATGTTATGGATGCCGTATTAGAGCGCATTTGCAGCCTCCGTAATGAAGAGGAATTCCAAGTTCTTTTTGAGAACTTTGAAGGTGATATTGATATCGAACAGAGACTGAAAAGAAGACGAACTAAGAAGAACTCACAGTTGGAGAATTTTGTTGTGTTGGGATCTGTGAGACAACCAGAACACCATTACTTGCCTATCAGATGCGTATATCGCCAGATGTATTACTAAGTCGTTGACAGGACTCTCCTGGAATTAAAAAAGCGCTTCAGTATCAGTAACAGAAACCGTTACAAGTCTCTTGTATGTTTAATGACTAATCACCAACTTTTTTTTAATATTGAAGAGCTAGCGAATTTTTGTGGTGTGGACCTAAACAAACCCAAACATTAGTTTGAAACTGCAAAGATATTACTATTGAAGAGTACTAGTACTGCAACAAACGTTCATCAGTCAGTGCAAGAACTGTACTCTTACCGAGAGGCATTTCCATCTATGTATCGTCTTGGAGCTTCGACACTCACACTCGGTGCTTCAACTGCCACATGTGAGGCGAGTTTTAGTACTTTATCTCGTGTTCTAACTTCCTTTCGTACATCTTTGACCCATTCTCATAAAGCAAACCTTGTATTGGTCTCGTTTGAAAGTGACATCACTAATAACATCAAATCTGATGACTTTCTTAGACAATTTAGTGAAATGAAAAATCGTCCACTGCAGTTATTTTGAATCACATTAATATCTCATGCATACAATTTCTTACTTCCGTATGTAATTGCTGTATTATCTCTATTATATACTACTACACTCAACCTATGTTATACCAAATCTGTCTGACTGTCTGTACTCTCTATGTTCAATTGTCCATCGTGCAAACATAATAAAATATGTAGCTACTGCAATTGATTTTTGTCTAAAACGGAAAAATGTGCGAAAATCATTTCATATAGGCAATATTACCGCAAAATAATGTCAAGATAAAAGATTTATTTTGTTTTTCTTGATCATTCGAAATTTAAACATTCAGACTGTGTGTTTTCAAAGTGTTCATTTATTACATGAGAATTACTGGCCCCTTTAATAAGAGTCTGCCCCCCCCCCAAAAAAGGTGTCACGGTACGGGGCTAGTCGTTTGAATAAAAATCAGTAAATAATTTTACTCAGGATATTGGAGTATTTACTACTGAATAGATGAATAAATAAGTATTTACTTGTGAGTTTTTACTTACAAGTAAATGTTCATGAGTAGATGCTCTCAATATTTACGAACTAAATGCTTTAAAGATTATGAAAAAATGAGTGAAGACTCGGAAAGTAGAGTGAATACTCAAAAATATTAAGTTTGATAGGAGGCAGACTCTTGGCGGAACTGTCAATCTTCGTAAGAGAAAAAATTATCATACTCCTAAAAATGCAGCATGTAACTCATACAAACGTCTTTACTGTTTTAACTCTGAAGACATCAAGTGTTTAGCTAACCACTTTTTAACTAGCAATAGCGAAACTCGACTGAAACTGTCATTTCTTGCGACTTGTATGGTAGCATGTTTCATTTTTCGATGTCCAATACGTTAAAAAAGAGGATTGCACAATTTTCTTTTCTGGAAAAAATGAATTTGCAATTTCCAATAATATTTTATTTGTACAAACAAAAAAAATCTATTTCTTAAATTGTTCTAATTATTTTGATTAATATCCCAATAAATAATTAAATGTTGCCAACTGTATCTATTTATTTATTTATATTTTTTCGAGTTAAAATTACGAATATATTTTTCTTTTGACCATTAAACAACAATTTCAAATAAAATATTTTTCCATTCTTTTTATTAACTTACTTTCTATATATATATATATATATATATATATATATATATTTTTATGTGTGTGTGTGTATCCATGGAATTTAGAAACCTGTTTTTGAAGGCCTTCTACTCAATCAATTTTCTTCAAACTTTGAACACTTACTCATTCTCAATGACAATAAATGATAATGTGAAAATATGATCGAAAAAATAATTTTAAGATCCCAAAATTGGAAAATACGAAATTCAGAGTTATCGAAAAATATTAATTGCAAGATATCTACTTATAAATTATAAGTAGTTTATATTATTTTTTAATGTTTTTTTTAATTGAAATTTTTTAAATTTTAAAATCTTTGTTGGCAAAGTAGAGTTCTCTCTGCATAAAGAATGGTTATAAAAAATTTAGTTTTTTTGATTTACTAGTTTCTATTTTTAATTGATTATAATTATAGTTTTTGAAAAGGAATTTTAATGCTATTTATTTAGGATTTAATTGATTATCATGTTTATTTTTATTTTATATAACAGCATATAACAGTTTTCAACCAATCATGTTTTCCTTCTAAGCATTATTGGACAAATAACTAATCACAGTTAAGAGATTGACAAGAGTATTTACTGACGAGTGAAGTAAATGCTTATTCATCAACTTTTGAGAATGTGCTTTTGCTTATGAGTTTCTACTCATAGCTTGTGCTCAGACTCAGAGGCTTTACATCTTAGTATATACTCATTTTGATTCATACGGCCGAATATGGGTATATTGAATGAGTAGAGTAACAACAAATAATAGAAACTTACACAGTAATTGTTATGACTATTCATTTAACCTCTGGTTAAATTCACTATAATACTATTTAAATTATTTATAACGAAAATCAGAGTTTTTGTTTAACTGAAGGAGCGAAAACCATTTTTTTAGAAAATGAACTGTGATACTTAACTGAATACAAAAATAACGTATCACAATATGAAAATACTCGATCATTATATGAATTTGATCACTGGTTGTACAGAACTGATTGTCCGTTGCATGTAAATGAATGATCATAGAGTCTATAGACTAAATATATTTCCAGAGACTGATGCTGTTATTTCTCTGCTAATTTTTCTCATTTCAATTGATTGTTCAATTACATAGAACGTACAATTTATGATTACAGGGATACTCTATGGCCCCACAGCGTAAAATAAGGATTTGAAAATATAATATATGACTAAGAGAAAAATTCTTATTTAAAAAATTTAGAGTGATAGATTTTACTTTAACTATAAATAGCAAAATAGTGAAATATTTAAATGATAAATGTATATAATTGAATGATAACAACAAAAATCTGATGAAGGAACAAACTTAGTTCGTTGTATCTTTATCAGTCACTGGATCGAAATGTTTGATGGAAAACGAGATTAGTAACAAGTGTGGTATGATAAGGAATGATATTACTTTATCAAAAATCATAGTTTCAAAATATAAATAAAACCGATTGAATTAAATTGACGAATAAATAGAAACAATCTTTAATAACAGTTTAAGAGATAACTGATACTGACTTGGTTTATCTTGCTGAATGGATTTGACTTTTGAATGGTTTGATTGAATTATTGTGTTGTTATCGTTTGTTGTAGTTTCGTTTTAAACAAAATTCATGTCTTTTAATTAGGGTTTTTTCCTGGTATTAATATAAAACTTTGATTCAAAAAAAATCTTCTTCAAAATTTTCTTTGTGAATTAAAATACGGATTTTTTCCAAAGAGTTTGGATATTAAAAATTCTGATTATTATATACAGTAGAACTTCGTTAGTATGGACTTCATGGGACCGTTAAAAACAGTCCGAGCTAACCAAGATCCGTTATAAATGTAAATTGACAATTTTGTATCATAAAATATAAAATGAAAAACTTTATTTACTGACATTACATTTCAAAAATTCACGTTACAAAAAGTTAGCGTATGTGCAATACAACAACATTTAACTTCAGTTACCACAAATATCACGAAACACAATATTATGAAGAGTTTTGAATGTGTCCAGCCAGCCAACACTACACTGAAATATTTCGTGCTTGAACAATTTGACAGAATCCTGTGCCTTCTCACCCATTACAAGATCATTGATTGAAGGGTTTTGGAAGCGAGCTGTGGTAAACTATTTGAGTAAGGCCTCCTCAACATTATCAAACATATGAGTTCGCATTTTTTGCTGTCATTGTTGTGGTTTGACTTATAGGCATGACTTTGTCTGTCAGGATCTTGTCAAATTGAATTACCTGTTTACTTGGAATACTTTAGACTTGCTGAAACAGCTGATTGTTTTTTACAGAATTAATTTCACGAATAATCTGATTTTTTGCCTCTAAAGTCAAAGTAGTTCGCTTGCTATTATCGCTCATTGTATGAATATCAACAAGAATAACATAATAGAACAAACAAATTTGTAATGCTGAAGTCGATTAATTTAATTTAATTAAATTTTAGAATTTAAATGACGTGCTTTTCAACAGTACAAAGAAGTATTTAAAACAAAATGAAAATTAAAATAATAAAGAATTTCTAATTTAAAAAAAATCTAATTAAGAAAAAGATAAATATTGGTAAATTCGATAAGGGAAATTGGTTGGTTATCAGGAATAATATTAATAAAATGAATGATATACTTATTTGTTTTCAATTGGAGAAAATTGAGAAATTTAGAAAAAAATGGTAAAACGCTCCCATTAAAAGTAGATGAAAATTTATGTTATCTACTACTAAATTTGGAGAAATATAATCATTTAAATAAAGAGATCGCGAGAAAATTACTATTTCTGCATTTTTAAATTATATAAATTCTTTGCATTCAAATATAAAATTTATTATAGAGACAGAAAGATATAAAAAATTATTTATAATTTTACATTTTATGAAAATTCATACATACACATACAACATCCGTACTAACAGGTGCATATTTTTTCGGCGGACTCGTCAATTGGTATGTTATTGCCGAAAGTCCGATATAACGGAGTCCGCAATATACGACAGATATTGCATTGAAAGTAGCATGGTTTTGTCGGGACTAAAATAATCTTCCGTTATAAGCGAGTCCGTTATAACGAAGTTCTACTGCATATATTATATATTAATATTGATTTATCTATTTATAGATAAGTCAATTATATTTATGATCTTAACAAAGTGAATGAAGTTTCGGTTCGACACTTAAAAGCGGGTAATGTTAAATTAGGTAAAATGTATTTTAGAAAAAAACTCTTCAGTGGTTTAATTTTCAAAATACTTTTGAAGAAACAATTTTTTGGAAATATTTAAGAAAATATAATAATTATTGAACATAAAGTCGTTTTGTTACGATTCTTTTTAACACGTTTGTTTCGTTAAAAATAATTAATTATTTTTTTTATAAAATGTTTCTTTTTTTCGAATTTCTTAATTTAAAAAGAGCAACGGAGAACACGTGAAAACCAATATATTTGCTCTTCTGCGTTTTTGTTATCTAAATTTCCTACAGTTTTCGTTACCTAACGACTTGAGTAAATATTTTCCAATGGGTTTTCTTAGAAAAAAAATCACAAACTTTTCTTTTCATATAAGAGCCACATATAATTAATGTTTTCGAAAGGCTTTCTTGTTTGAAGCATCGGTCTCAATTAAAAAAAACAAAATTGTAATGATATTTTTTATAAGTTAGTTATTAATAAAAGACTTTTTCCTTATTTTATTTGGTATTATACGTTTTTATTTAATATTTTTCGTTTTTATTTAATATTTTTCGTTTTTTATTCTTCAAATTTTGTTATATATTGAAATATGAATACGAATAAATTTATACATTAAATTATATTTCTATTAAAAATAGTAATCAATATGATTTTTATTGTAACTTTTCGAAATATATAAATAAATACAGGTTAACAATTTTCATAAGAACATGAGACCCTTAAAAGAAGAAAAAGATAGGAAAATTATATATTAAACCATATTATTTAAGTTATTAAAATTTTATGCAATATCCGTGTTTATTTCTAAGTAAAAACTCATTCTGTTCAAAAATATTTATATATTACCATAACTTTTTGTTCGAAAATAATGTTTACATTTCAAATTTAGAAGAATGTTCTTGATGTCTTGCAATATATCATTGTAGTTTTTTAGCCCACATTCGCTTGGTATGGATTATAGGCTAATCATTTCACCTGTTTGTACTTAGCATTAATTTCATTTATCGCTCAATAACCCGACGAATTGTCCCCGACCAATTGTGTCCCGGCCAATTTTCCACGACCAATTGACGTGTTCCCCCATACCTCAGCTTAGGAGGATTTCTGCAGAATATATTCATTAGAAAATGTTGATAAAGTGACCTTCTTTCTTCATTAAACAATTGATAAGTTGGAAGTATATTTTCTGTAACCATTTTCGATTAGTACACTTTAACTATAAGAAGGAATACCAACATGAAACCATTAAAATTTGTCTGTCTAGATCATTATCAATCCCGAAAATCAAGAATACCTAATTTTTATAAAAACAGTGATAATCGGATAGATTTATTCTAAATGTAAACATTATTTCGAAACAATGGGAGTATTGGTTTAATATATATTTTTAATATAATTACATCACTTTAATTACCAGACTTTAAATACGACTCTGATTATAATTGGTCGTCAATTATGAAATTTGTAAAACTAAAGTCAACGTTTATTGATAATTTACCAATGCAAATATTTATGTCATTCATCAAAGTTTGTGCTATATTATCGACACTCTTTTGTCATTTGAGCGGCAGCTTTCTGAAGCTTTTTAAATAAACATTTGGTTGGTGAGAATCTATAAATTCCTCAAAAATGGCATTTTTACTGCATCATCGCAACTCTTTTTATCAAAAAGTTGCTCAAATTAGGAAAGAAATGATAGTTAGTTGTAGTTTTATCACCGTCCTTATTGCAGTATATTGTTTTGCATTGTCGCGGATCAAGATGGGAGTCGACCTGTTTGCCAAAGGTTGCTGTTTTCTTTGATTTTCTGCATCATATCTATCAATTGATTAAAGTAGACATCTTCATGCGTGAAGACATCTTCAGTTGCATGAAGTCATAATGAATTACACCTGCGGCAGACCACCAAACACTCATCATAAGCTTCTTGAATTGAATGTTGTGTTTTGAATTGTGTTTTGGTGCTTCATTCGTGTCCACTCAGCTTGTTGAACATTTTTTTGTTATTATCATATTATATCCACTGTTCACCAAAAGTGACGATTCGATTCAAAAGAGAGTCACATATATGATGAAAAAGTATCATCAAGCAAGAATCCAAACGCTTTTGTTTCTGCGTTCCATTAAACTCTTGTGGAATCCTCTTATCCAACTATTTTACTCTTCCTATTTGAGCCAATTGATTCGATATTGTGTGCTTTGTAAAAGCAAATGTTAGCGATAAATCATGAGCACTTTGTGATGGATTCGTCATACAGTCGCTCGTCATAGTTTACCTGCGTTTCGGAGTGACCTTGAGACTTATTATTGAGGTTAAAATAACCTTTCACGAATTTTCTGAACCACTTTCAGACTATCAAATGGTATTAGTATTGTATTCAAAAACACTATTGATGTTTCACATGATTTCTGTTGCTGAGGTTCCACGTAGGAACTCGTTCTTCATAATAGTTCAAATTTCTGTCCGTTCCATTTGTTAGAGTACTTACTATTAAACAAGTTATCAATAATTTTAATTACTTTGTATTGATGTAATTAATAGCCAAGATATGTAGCTTTTAATATAAAACACATTAAAAAAACTAAGCAACAAAACATTAAGTCATTGTCAAATTATAAACATTTCAATTTATTGTAATCATGCCTATTTTATTTAAATATTGTACATTTAATACTTATTTATAATGTTAATTTTTTGATAAAAATATGAACTCTAACATTTTATCTGGATTGTATATTAAAGTTAATTTCTTAGGATTACTCAAATTTATTGCTTCAACAAGCGTATGTCGGTGAAAACAACGCTTTGAACGAAGTGGAATTTCTTATTCGATTTACCGAAAAATCCACTTTTTACAAACTGTATATTTATGCAATGTCACTGGATAAGGAGCTTGATACAGTTCCCCTTGCTATGACCTATTTAATTCAGTTAGACTCTGAGCTGGATCGAGTCTGCTTAAGAGGTACTAAATATGGAGAATTCCCCCAACAAACGAGTCAATGGAAAGAGGATTGTCGATTAATCCAACCTATGAATAAAATTTTAAAACTTCCATCTGCAAAAAGTGATGATGATCGAGTGGAACTTTTCGATGTTATTGTAAGTATAATTAGGAATTAATTTATGAAATTATGTTTTATTTTCAAAGTCACATATAAATGAATACATTACAGTTCAGAGGTTTGACTGACCTCTTCTTAAGAAAGATAATGTAACATATCGATAAACTTTTCATACTTAACAATTAAAACTAAAAACATCACATAAAGTAAGTCAAACAATAAATTCAGACTATCTTCCACTAAATCTTTTAAAATAGAAATGATTTTTCTTTCCTAAAAATTACAGAAATCATGCCATTATGTTTCTTCATAACTAAATTTATGCATTTTTGTCTTAGGCAGAAGTAAAGGAAGATCATTGCTTAAAGAACCATTTAAAAAAACTTTTGGAAGTCCTGTTTTCGATAGACATTTCAATTATGAGTTTGAGTGAGGCCATTAGGCTTTGCATTACTTGAGGTTATAAATTATAGGTAAATATATTTAAAGAATATAATGTTCAAGGAAAATACTTATAGATACGAGGTAAGTTGACTAAGTAACCGGGCCTGACAAAGGCAACGAATTCTAAAAAATTCAATTTTTAAGACAACAATTTTTACGTATGTATGCATAACTTTTCAACATAATATCCATTTCGCTCCACGCACTTACGCCAACAAATAATTAACTCTAAAAACGCCTTTTTGAAAAATTCTGTGCCACATGCGGCGACGAAATCCTCGTGCCAACCTTCTAATTGTCTAAGAATCTAAATTGGATGCCTTTCATATACTTTTTAGGTGTATAAAGAGGGAAAAATTGCTGGGTTCCAAATCTTGACTGTACGGCAGATGAACCACAAGCACTAGCCAAGCACCTTCAATTGTGACCCAAGAACGGCTGCTGTGTGCACAGGCGCACATGAAAACCATAATGGTGTGTTATTCAATTTCTGTCTATTCTTTCGACGGTTGCCACGAGTTGATTGGGATAATCCTTTATCCGCAAAATTTATGAGAATAACACCTTTGTGATTCCAGACATTGAACAGCATTATCGCTCATCCATGACTTGTCCCCTATCGCATCTTCAAAGATGACTTCTCTCCAGGTAATTTCTACTCTTCTGATGCAAGTTTTGTTTCCGGAAAATACATACTGAGTGGGTCTTCATTCTCCGTAATTAAATTTGTCAGGAAAGTCTCATCAACCTGGTTCAACAGGTTCAAGTTGTTCTGACTGCACTCTTAGCGGTTTCACATCATTTTACAAGTCAAGAAGCAACTTACGAATTTGGAGAACAATTTTCTGATACCCTTGTATTTCGATTAGGCGAAGGCTGTACCTACACTAATCTTGAGCTTCATTGACAACATTTTTATGGTAATTCAACGCTCTTTATGGAACATCTTCTTCAATTTTTCATCAATTGTGTCAAAAATTTCTTAAAGCCGAATTTAAATTCCGAATTTATATTAAAATTTAATTTGATTATCATAAATGTAAATGTAATTTTAAAATTAAAAATTCTTCTAATTGAATTCAAAATAAAGAAATAATAAATTAAAAAAGCAATTATTAAAACAAACAATTAAAACAAAAACGTGGGGCATAGAAATGATCGATTGTTACTAAAAAGCAGTAAAGAGGAAATAGCAGTTACTAATAGCAGTAATTCAGAAATCCGCCCCACGTTTTTGGTTAGGTATAAAATTTCGCACATGTCTAGAAAAAAAATTATTTTCCTCTTTTTAGTGCATTAGTAATGCTTGAAAAACGTGGTTGTTTTTATAAAAAAATTTTTTTATTAATAATTTTATTTTATCAAACGCATTAAAATTTTTATTTTTACATTTTCAATTTTAATCAGTACGATGATTTCCGACGTCCAATATTGAAGTGTTATCAAGTTTTTTGAGTGCATAAGACGTGCAGTGAAATATACGATCTTTGCAGTCAACTTATCTACATAACTCGCTATCACTAATAACTGTTAAATATTGGATCAGAGAGTTTAAAGGTGGTCACACCTATGTTTTTGATCAAGAAAATCAGGTAGGCTTTAAGAAATTTTTGACACAATTGATGAAAAATTTGAGAATATGGTCCATGAATAGCGTCAAATTACCATAAAAATGTTGTCAATGAAGCTCAAGATTAGTGTAGGTACAGCCTTCGCCTAATCGAAATACAAGGGTATCAGAAAATGGTTCTCCAAATTCGTAAGTTGCTTCTTGACTTTTAAAATGATGTGAAACCGCTAAGAGTGCAGTCAGAACAACTTGAACCTGTTGAACCAGGTTGATGAGACTTTCCTGACAAATTTAATTACGGAGAATGAAGACCCACTCAGTATGTATTTTCCGGAAACAAAACTTGCATCAGAAGAGTAGAAATTACCTGGAGAGAAGTCATCTTTGAAGATGCGATAGGGGACAAGTCATGGATGAGCGATAATGCTTTCGAATTTCTGGAATCATAAATGTGTTATTCTCATAAATTTCTCCTATAACGGCATCGCCATCAATGCTTCCAACTCGATGCAACCGTCAAAAAGAATAGACGGAAGCAGGAAAATACACCCCGTTTGTATATCTATTTTAACTATAAAAATTCCCTAATTAAAATTTTTTTAAATAAATATTCTAGAATCATTTGTTTATCTTAATAATGAATTCAGACTTTAAATATAAAGCCCAATTTAGACGGCCGATATTCCAGAATGAACAATGAAAGAAATAAATATTTATCATCTTAAAATAATATTTTAAGTTTTTTTGTCAAATTTCCAAAAAAAATCTAATTAAAATTTAGGATTATTTTTGAAAAATATTCTTTTTAATTATTTAATGTGCTTTTCTTTTCCGGTAGAATAAACAGAGGAAATGTCTCTCTTTTTGACTTTCAATTATCTGAATGATTATTTTTCATTGTAATAGAAATATTAATATTTGATTTTTAAATTTTTGATTTTTTTGTAATTTTTAATTTCAAATATAACTGGAGAAATATGTACAAATATATTTACATCAATTTATAAAATATTTGCTTAATACCGAATTTCGACGGATATGTTACATGATTATAAGACCGGCTTTAATTAAGGGATCTTTCTTTAATGATTACACATTTTATGCAGGGGAGTATCTGGGGTAATTAAAAGAAAATTTAATAATTCACATAAAAATATTTTACAACAAATTTAATAAAAAAATAATAAGCCAAACACATAAACTGCATCGCGACGGTAAAACATATAAAATAACGAGTTTGTATAAAAGTTTAACGTATATTTAGAAAAGTTTTTTTTTAAAAATATTTAAATTCTTAAGGCATCAAACACAAAAATATAAATATATTCTATTTCTTACATACGAATTTTAAAAGTTTCTTCTGCATTAAATTAGCTAAATTTATAGTTTCATTTACAGGGTTTACACCCTTAATTAATGAGTTTAAAACTTTAAATAACGACTATCCAATTTAATTTAACGATTTTACAATTCAAATTATCGATTCAATAAATTAAACGTTTAAATACTATTCAAACCATATCCTTAGGATGGAAAAGAAAAAGTAATTTACAAATGAAACCAGACAAAATATAATTAGAAAATATACAATTGGAAAAGGACCTCGAAAAATCTCTGTAGAACTTGATTTAAATGAAAATTCCGTCGCTTCTGTCATAAGGCTATATAAAAAAACCGGGCGAATATGTAAAAAATACGCAACCAGGCCTTGAGAAGAAAGTCACTGAAGCTGCGCAGCAAGTGATGATTGATGCTCTAAGTGAAGATGTTAGTGTACCATTGCATGTTTTACAAAAGAAGATATATGAAGATTTGCATATAACAGCAAGTCTTACAACAATAAATAGCTCCTTAAAGGACATGAACTACTCTCTTAAGAGAGTTGCTTTTGTTCCAGAAAGAAGAAACGCACTTGATGTAATAAACACTCGAGAATCTTATTGCAGTGACTACGTGCTTCAGGACGAAGAAAAGCTAATATTTGTTAATGAGTTTGGAGTAAGCTGCAGCACAAGAGTTGCATACGGAAGAAGTCTTGTAGGGACCCCAGCAAGAAAACCAATCCGTTCTATAAGATCAAAAAATATTTCTGTCTGTGCAGCTGTTATGAAGTCTGTGTGAAATATTTTAAAATCAGGGAGACTGCATACAACTCGGGTTCTTTCCTTGAGTTTTTAAGTGGATTGATAAGCAGATTGCGTGATGGTGGTGTAATTTCAGGAACAGTTATAATGGATAATGCCACTATACATAAAAATACTGTTCAGAGGAGTTTTTTGATGTCAAATGGCTTTGACCTTGTGTTTCTTCCTGCATATACACCTCAATTAAATCCTATTGAGGAGTTGTTTAGCAAATGGAAACATTGCATTGCGCGCCTTAATTCAAGAACACTTGATGATCTTTATAACAATATAAATGAGGCGGCTGGTTTGATAACACCCGAAGATTGTAACGGTTTTTATCATCACGTAAGAGAGTTTGCATTGAAAGGAATAAGAAGAGAAGAATTTTAATAAAGTGTTGTTTTCGTGCTTTTAATTTATCATATTATGTTTGTATAAATCATATTTGTTTGCGTATCTAAAATCGTTAATTTGAATTGTAAAATCGTTAATTTAAATTTGATAGTCGTTAAATTAAATTGGATATTCGTTTTAAACTCGTTAATTAATGGTGTAAGCCCTATTTTTTTCTTTTAAATTAAATTTTCTTTTCGTTTGAAAAATTTTAATAATTTACAAATAATTAAAATTTTTAAATTAATTTTAAAATTTTTTTATAAAATATTTTAAATTAAATTTTGATTTCAAGATTAAAATATAATTGAAATAGAATATATATGTTAAAGTATATAATTTCTGGAAATAATAAATTTAAGTTTTAAATAAATTTTAAAATGGTCGAATAAAATTTTTCCTAAATTTTAAAATGATTATTATTTAAAAAAATAAATTGAATCAATTTTAAATTAGAAAAGATTTTAATTATTTCGACAAAGAATTGTTTTTATTTTTAATTTTTGTATTATTTTAGAATAAATTTTAATCGATTTAGATATTATTTTTAAGTTTCAGTTTTGAGTGGTTGAGTCAGAATTTGATTGTTAAGATGAATGTCGACAAATCGATTATTAAAAGGAAGTTGAAAATTTGTTTAAAATAAAAATTATCGTGGGCAAATAAAATTTTTTTCACAATTATGAATCTTAATTCAAATATCGAAAATAATATTAATGCAACAAACAGGGCCGTGGCAGAGTACCCGGAGGCCCCCCCCCCCCNAAAAATTTATGAGGCCCCTTAGATTTTTTCACTGTCAATCCTCTTCTTTGATTTGATGTTTGGCTAGTAGCTGTAACAGCCATTATAGCATAGCGTATGGGTGAGAGATAAAGTCAGGGCTCAAAAGTGCACAGGGCATTGTCATACAGTACACTCACTGCATCAACGCGGTGTGGCAGGTTTGTGGAGTGGAGTGTGGTGGGATGCTCTGTATAGTAGGCAGCCATTATTTATTTGAAGG
>MQRK01238397.1:7083-17928 GCA_001938485.1 Girardia tigrina | reverse complement strand
GATTAATTATTTATTTAATTACTTTATTTAATAAATTAATAATAATTAATTTAATTCATTGAATAAATAAATTTAAATTAAATAAATTTTAATTAATTAATTATTTTAATTAATTATTATTATTTTTATTAATTTAATTTAATAATAAATTTGTTCTTATATTCAATCAAATCAAATTTAATTAAATTAATGAAATCAAATTAAATAATTTATTCATTCAATAATTAATTTATTCTTTACTTTATTTATTTTTTATTCATTCATGTAATAATTGATTTATTGATTCACTAATTTATTTATTCAATGATTTAAATTAATTAATTAATCTTACAGAATAAATTTATTCTTAAATTAATAAAAAAATTAATAATTAATTAATTAAAATTATGAATATGTAAATTATGAATAAATAAATAAAATAAGAATAATTTGAATAAATAAATTTTAATTAATTAATTATTATTATTTTATTAATTTAATTTGATAATAAATTTATTCTTTAAGATTAATTAATTTAATTCATTGAATAAATAAATTAGTGAATCAATAAATCAATTCCACCAGTTATTCCTCTAATTCGAAACGAAATCATATAATCGATAAATAATAAAATAAAATTAATAAAATAAATAACAAATTAAATAATTTATTCATTTAATAATTAATTTATTCTTTACTTTATATATTTTTTATTCATTTATGTAATAATTGATTTATTGATTCACTAATTTATTTATTCAATGAATTAAATTAATTAATTAAATTAAATTAATTATTATTAATTTATTAAATAAAGTAATTAAATAAATAATTAATCTTAAAGAATATATAAATCTTCATAGGTTACATTATATGTTGGGGGCAGTATAACAGTCGTACCTCAATTTCTATTTTTGAGTATTTATTAAAATAATTTTTTTAGAAAAATGGTTTTTATGTTTTATTTTTACGTAAAAATATTGTTTTAAAAATAAAAATATATTTTATTTATTTTCTATAAATGGAAATCTTTTATTTTTAATAAATTTTTTTATTGCGTTTATTATTTTGTTTTTAAAAATATTTTTATTTTATTTTCTTTCACTTAAATATTTTCATTTTATTTCTTATTTAAAAAATAATCTGTTTTGGTGAAATATTTTTATTTATTTTAATATTTAAATAATATATTGTGTTCAAGCTGCAGCTTTATATTTTTTTGCCATATTTCCGTACGGGCCACTGCAAAAATAAAAGAATGGCAATATATAAAAAAATATCGGCATTCCAGGAAAAATAATTTTAAAATTTCAAAAAAATTATATTAAATGTCTTTTAAGTCACAAAATCTCAACGGAAAACACCTGTAATAATTACGTAATCATTGGCTTATTCTAGAAATTATTCGACTTAATTCAGGAAATATTTGTACCGCGATTTCAGAATGAAATAAATGCTTAATAATTTGTTTCATATTTTTTAGGTATGTCTAATATATTTTATAAATAAATTTTTTATGCAAAAATAAGAATTAATAAATAGTTTTAAAAAATGAGACGAAAAACAAGTTTAATTTAAAAATATACATAAAATAAGTCGGAATAGTCATTGTTTACGTAATCAATATAGGTATTTTTCAATAGGATTAGGTTACTTAAAATTTTTTTTTACATATTGTCAAATAATGTATGGAACTATATCCATATTTTTTACAACATCTTCATTTCAATGAACTTCATTTAACGAACTTAATTTTAAAATCTTTTAATTTTTTTTAGTAAAACATTGATGATTTTTTAAGTAGTTCTAAAAAAATTTAATTTAATTCTTAAACTATCATTTATTTTATTTGTTTTTGTTTTCAGTTAGTATTCGATAATTTTTCAAAAAATATAGAATTATTTAAATTTAATTCTATATTTTTTCTGAATTTGAAAATAAAAAATCATATATTTATATATCTCCCGGAGGGAGCGCTAGTGATCTGTGAGAGATATTAGTGATTGATTTCAATTTCTATTTACTTTTGAGTATTAAAATATTTTTTAGAAAAATTGTTTTATGTTTTATTTTTACGTAAAACTTGTTTTAAAAATAAAAATATATTTTATTTATTTTCTATAAATGGTAATCTTTTATTTTTATATGAATATCTAATTTTTATATTATATTTTTAATAAATTATTTTTATTGCGTTTATTATTTATTATTTTGTTTTTAAAAATATTTTTATTTTATTTTCTTTCACTTAAATATTTTCATTTTATTTCTTATTTAAAAAATAATCTGTTTTGGTGAAATATTTTTATTTATTTTAATATTTAAATAATATATTGTGTTCAAGTTGCAGCTTTATATTTTTTTGCCATAGTTCCGTACGGCCACTGCAAAAATAAAAGAATGGCAATATATAAAAAAATATCGGCATTCCAGGAAAAATAATTTTAAAATTTCAAAAAAAATATATTAAATGTCTTTTAAGTCACAAAATCTCAATGGAAAACACCTGTAACAATTACATAATCATTGACTTATTCTAGAAATTATTCGACTTAATTCAGGAAATATTTGTACCGCGATTTCAGAATGAAATAAATGCTTAATAATTTGTTTCATATTTTTTAGGTATGCTTAATATATTTTATAAATAAATTTTTTATATTTAAAATTCAATATTTTTTTGCATTTTTGTTTTTTAATTATTTTCAGTTAATTTTTTATGCAAAAGTAAGAATTAATAAAAATAGTTTTAAAAAATGAGACGAAAAACAAGTTTAATTTAAAAATATACATAAAATAAGTCGGAGTAGTCATTGTTTACGTAATCAACATAGGTATTTTTCAATAGGATTAGGTTACTTAAAATTTTTTTTACATATTGTCATATCATGTATGGAACTATATCCATATTTTTTACAACATCTTCATTTCAATGAACTTCATTTAACGAACTTAATTTTAAAATCTTTTAATATTTTTTTCAATAAAACATTGATGATTTTTTAAGTAGTTCTAAAAAAATTTAATTTAATTCTTATATTATCATTTATTTTATTTGCTTTTGTTTTCAGTCAGTATTCGATAATTTTTCAAAACATATAGAATTATTTAAATTTAATTCTATATTTTTTTCTGAATTTGAAAATAAAAAATTATATATATATATATATATCCAAAAATGAACGGGATTAATTATTTTTTAGTTAATATTTGATAATTTTACAATGTATTCCCTAGAATAAAAATCTATTTTCTTTCATTAAAATTTATTAATTTTTCAATGTTTTGATTTTGAGAAAAATAGGTATTTTATTATGAAATAAAAGATTATTATTTTTGAAAGTCATTCTACAAAAAATATTTTGTCGCCTATTAATTTCGAAGTACTATCTATAAATTTGTGAAAAGATTTTTTTTTATCGTTGAGCAAAAGTGCCCGGTTGGAACATAAATAAATTCGCCGCATGCATCGGCCCGAAGGCGTCCTCTGCACCGTCCCTGGTTGCCACAGGGGTTCTTTCACTAGCGGCCTCCCCCCGCACCCATCAATTGAGTGAACGTGATATCTACTTATAATTTTTAAGTAGATATCATGCAATTAATATTGTCCGGGAACTCCGAATTTTCCGTTTTTTTCCCATTTTTGGATCTTAAAAAGTTTTTTTCGATCAAATTTTCACATCATCATTTATTGTAATCGAGCATGAGTAAGTGTGTCAAGTTTGAAGAAAATCGATTGAGTAAAAAAGCCTTCAAAAACAGGTTTCTACATTCCATGGATATATATACCTATATAGAAAGTAAGTTAATATAAATAATGGAAAAGGGCACTAATTCTATTGTAAAACCATATATAAGTTCAAAAAATTTCTAAGAACCACAAATGCGAAATAATGAAGTAAAATCGCATCGAAAATTCTATAATAGATCACATAAATGTAAAATAATTTAATAAAATTGCAAAAATAAAAAAGAATATTTTGAAAATTAAATCTTTATTTACGAAATGTCAGAATCAGAAATTATATTTGCATCGTCAGAAAATACATGCATGTTTCTCATTTGTTTAACATCTGGAATGTACATGTCTGATTTATATGGTGGTGGAAGTAGTTCTGTATTTGCAGGGTACATCTAACGTAAATCGTATTATTTCATCTGTCGATTCGATCTAATTTCCAATTTCAGCGGGTATGTTTAATAAAATTTCCATTACGTCTTCATCATTTAGCGCTGGGTCCAAAAGTAGCTCATCAATATCTTCGTTGCATAATGTTTGAAATCCCTCTCCACTGATTTCATGACCTAATGATATAATTTCTGCAGTTTATATTTCTTCTGGTAAGCTTTTCCCTTTAATGCATTCTGGCCAAATCGTTTTCCAGCAAGCATTTAAAGGATGTGGTTTTATAGCTTTAACAGTCAAATCAGTAATCTGATAACAGATTTATGCAATCCAAAATCAAAAATTTTTTCAGGCATCCATTATTGTCATCGCTTCATTCTTTTTATTACATAACATGTTTTTTCAAAACCGCACAAACAACATTTATATTTTATTTTTTCATTAATCTTTTTAAACAATAAAGTAACAATTTTTATTAATAATTTAATTGTTTCATTTAGATATTATTTTCATTTACTTTTAAAAAGTCATTTATAGTTTGTATTTTTAATTACATCAAATAAATTTAAATGGTTTTATTTATGGTTTACTTTAACGGGAAATTGTTTCTATTAAATTGAAGAAATCAAATTTCATGAAAACATTTTTTTCCGAAGATATTGACAAATTATATTTTCTGTGTGAACTGTTGCAATCGTTATTATTATATTCTCATACTTCAGATAATTATAAATTCTATCACGAGGATCAAATCGAGCCGTTCGACAGTACCAGGTTCAAGAAGCGCCCCGATAGACAGCGCGTTGGCGTCGGTATGTTTTGGATTCATTCATTTTAATACAACATTTTAAATTAAATCATCATTTATTTACAATTAATTTATCATAATTTTTAAAATTTTATATTTTAATATTAATTAATAATTTTAAAGATTTATAAAAATAAAAAGATTATTTATTTTTCAATTTATTTGTTCAAATATATTTTAAGTGTTTTGCAAAATTTTCTAATTTATTTTAATGTATTAATGATTTAAATTAATTTAAAAAAATTAATTTTTCTATTTTTATAATATAATAAGTTTTTAAAAACGTTTAATTTATTTTTATTTAAAATTAATTTTCCATACATTTTTTATAAGAATTTTATAATTATTCCAATTTAGTTGTTAATATTTTATGATAGTAATTATTGTTGAATTAAGTAAAAAGATTTTCTTTTTTTTGATAAACTTAAATAAATTATTTCCTAAAATCAAAGGACAATTATTGAATGGTCTCGATCTGGCGCTTCAGTCCATGTCGAAAAAAGAACGCGCTAATTTTGTATTCGACTCATCGGTGATGTTTGGCGAACTGGGCGTGCCCCCGCGCATCCCAGGTGCAGCTGACAGTAACGTTCTTGTGTGTTTAGTTCACTAGTAACACATCTCGTTCAGTCTATGCCGAAGTTGAGGTTATTGATTACACAGAGAAGAATTTGATCGATGAATTTTTTGAAAAAACTGTGGTACAATTGATAAATGCTTTTACTCGATATATGTATTGATTTATTGGGCATTTTAGGATGAAAGATTGGAGCTGTCTTTCAAAGAAATGGTCGAATTAGTCGTTCAATGCCGAAATGTAACATTTGTTTCTTGTAAATTCTTCCACCATTACTACCGGAACGAAAATCGCAACCCAAAAATTAATGTATTTCCTCTGTTATCATTCATTGAGGCGTCAATAAGCAGGACAGCAATTGATTAGGACTATGAATTGTACATTCATTCACCTTTTCAAATGATATTAAATATAGATCATAATAAGAACTTGTAAGTGTAATAAAGGGACCAGTTAAAGTTTTTTGGGAGGGATT
Organism: Girardia tigrina; assembly: GCA_001938485.1. Lineage (NCBI taxonomy): Eukaryota > Metazoa > Platyhelminthes > Tricladida > Dugesiidae > Girardia > Girardia tigrina. The sequence goes on along the minus strand of MQRK01238397.1, from coordinate 11,963 downwards.
AAAAAAATTAAATTTAAATTTTGTTCACCAGTAACATTAATTGGGTATCTGTTGTTTCTCAAGGGACTCTTCTATTTTTGTGTCAAATTAGAGGTTTAAATCAAACAGACAAATGTCTGTTAATCTTATTATGTTTGATCGAAATTTGTACCATCTTTCACTAGTTTCATGAAGTAATGAGCATTTGCCAAACACAAACTCATTTCCGACACGGATATTTTCCAACAATTGATTTTTATGTATTAATCCGAATTTTTATAATTTTCGAATCTACGAAATTGGCAAAAATTATTTCATAGATTATTTTTAGAAAATTCAATTTAATATATGAAATTCTCAATTTTATATGACAATTTTTCATAAATCTTATTTTTGACAAATTATTTAGTTTAATATCCAAAAATCCTAATTTAATACTAATGTCTTATCATACTGATTTATAAATTTATTATAAATTAACTTCTTACTTTGAAACGTCCCAAGGCGTTGTTATATGTCCTCATCAAAAGCATTAAATATCCCGTACTCATATCTGGCGTTATTTTACATTTTAAGATTATTAGAATTAAATAAAAAAACAATAAAATAAAAATAGAAACTTGAATTTTCAAAAAATCTGACGTAAAATCGGTGGCACCAAAAAGTAGCGTACCGATTTTTTTACGAATTCATTAACTAAGAGATTTTTTTTATTTTAAATTGATAATCTTCTATATTAAATTCAGAATTTTTCACAATTAAATTCAAAATTTTTCATAATTGAATTCAGAATTTTTCACAATTAAATTCAGACTTTTTCATAATTAAATTCAGAATTTTCCATAATTAAATTCAGAATTTTTCATAATTAAATTCAGAATTTTTCATAATTAAATTCAGAATTTTTCATAATTAAATTCAGAATTTTTCATAATTAAATTCAGAATTTTTCATATTTAAACTGAAAATTTTAAATATTGATTTGGGATTTTTTCATATTAAATTAAATTTATTAAAAATATTCTGCGAAAATATGTTTGCCAATTTCGTGAATTGGAAATTATCCTAATTCAGCATAACACATCAAAATCAACTGTGGGTATTTGTCGGTGTGGGAAAATGTAAAGCGGTATTTTTACCATTCTCTTTCACGTCAACGATACGGATTAATTCTGATTGGTATCGGGTCAATTCATGTGGATCCCGAAATAAATAAATCATACGTGCGGCTTTTACCCCATCAATATCTCTTTCGTCAGTAACGGTATATCAATTATATATAAAAGATTGAAATAGCTCGGGTTTCTATTGTGGTGGTTTTGGCGGTATTGAATTTATTGGGAAATAATCGATTTGTTTGTCAGGATGCGAATGCGGCAGTGAGAAACAAACGGTTCGGAGTGGCACTGAATAAATATTTGAGAGTGGGATAGTTATATTATGATCGGATTGAATGACTTTTTTTATTGATTTGATTGAAGGGATTAGACATTCTCTATGCCATGCCGTTATCGAGCGATGAGGACGAACAAGTACGCTGGAACCACGTGATTAAGCTTCATCTCAATATGGCCCATTGCAATCTCAAGCTCAGTCGGGGCCCAGCAGTGATAAAGTGCTGCAATACCGTCCTTGCCAAGCAACCCCATAACGCTAAGGCTCTCTACAGGAAAGCGAGGGTAAATTTCGTGTCACGTAATTATATCAATAAATTATATTTATCATTTACAATCAATACATGTATATCAATAAACAAAGTCACTTTTTTGGGAAACTCCTTTAATTTGCTCATTTAGATTATTAATTAATGGGTTGTATTGTCTTATCACATCTCGTCATGTGAATCAAACTCGTCCTCTGCGCCTCTTTTTTCATTTTTATTTTTGAGTGATTTTTAAAAGTACTTAATAATTTCATTATCTTAAAGGCTTTTTCTATTTTCTGTAAGGTAATTCCTCGTATCCTTTACAATTATTTCCATTATCACGTTAATATTATCATCGCTATATTTCTTCTGAGTGCTTTATTCGAGCACCTGTATCCAGTAAACAGGAAGCACACTGATCATCGCATCGAACTATCGTGACTGGTCCGTCAAAATCGTCGTATTTTATTGTAAGATTACATAATCTACATTATTGCACAACAATCTATTGATTTTGAACTTGTGACACAATTGTTAAACAATACGCCATTTCCACAATTAATTTTTATCGGGTCGTAATTATATAATTTCTTCTTATTACTCCTATATCACAATCTATCGTACAAAACCCCAATGTACTATTCACCAATGATGTAATTCTACTTTGAAGAACATTATTAAGATTATCATTCTTATCATCATTCAAATATAATTATCAAATAAAATATTATTTATACAATTACAAATACAAAGTTCCAAAAATATCTTTCATTTTCAATACATAGGACCTATTTTGAAAAAGCCTCAGTGTTTGGGATCTGACCTTGTTGCTGCTAATCATCATGGCCCTCGATCTCGTCACGATTTTCGTTCGATGTCGTAATGTTCTTTCATTCAATAGTTTCTCGGCCTCATATTTCCTACAATGACGGCATTTGATATTTGAACATTCTGTTTGATTATGTCAATGTTCTTGGCATTTGGATAGTTCATTCCGCCAGCTCCAACATACATCCGAAGCTATCGAATGAGCTTTGTTTTAATGATTTCCATTTCGGTAGTTTTGCATTCCGCGAATTAGGATATTGTTGACGCGTTGGAACTCTTCTGGTATGCTTCTTTCCGACACATGGCCAATATTTGCTACGATTCTTTTCTCGAGATTTTCGACTTTGCAAATGACATCTTTGCATTAAGTGAATTCCCTTTTAATTGTAGCATGTTCGAACATAATACTAAAAATAGGCCTCAAATTCTTTTTCATCTCATATGTGAAATAATATTCTTACCGTTCTCCAGCTTTTGTCAAAATATACAATATTTACATTTGTTTGTCTGTCTGTCTGGATCGATCAAATCTTGCGATCGAAAATTCACCCACTTCCCGTTCACCTAGCGACATGAAACTTTCAGGATGGATGTATTCTAGGTGAAAATACACTTTTCCACTGCCACTACTCATCTACCGCCTTTAGTTTGGCCGCAAAAAGTAATTAAAGTGTCGTTCTCATGTTTTCCTCAGTAGTAGCTGTGAAATTTGCTACATCTGAATGCAAATAGAAAGCGGGCTTTCGCCTAGTAGGCTTTGATAATTCAGTCAAAAAATGTGGGAAGTGGGTGAAATAGATACAGAACCGCAAAGATATGACAAATTATTAAAGCTTGTATTAATGATATTATTTTCGTATGAATATCAATTCAAAATCTAGAATAAGTGATGCAGGTATGGCGAATTCCACCGTTTTACTATCGTCAAACTCCACGATATGGGGATCATCTTTGACTTTGAATAGTATCTGTATCTTTGTTATATTTGGAACTCGACTAATTAAATTGGAATATTTATCACAATGATTCATAGAAATGATATAATTTTCGCAAAGGAATTCATAATTTTTATTAATATTTTAACTTTTGTTGTTTCCAAAAATAGAGAAGTTATGCGGATCTCTATCGTTTGTGGCAGATCCCCAATTAACATTGAGAGCCCATTGCCGTTTTTTGTAGTCAAATGACACTTTTGCTTTGTCTCATCCATATTTCTATGTATTCATATCATTAAGCAATGTAGGTCTGTTCCGACTGAGCACCCTAACTTTAGCGGTCACTTCCAGTCGCTTGATCGATACAGTTAAAATATGATAATTTATTATATATAAATAAATTTTAGTAATAAGAAAATTAAATGATAATGTAATGGTAACAATCAAGACTTGATCGCTAACGGCGTCTTCAGTCGTATTTTATTTTGTTTAACAATCTGTTATCCTCAATTAACTATTATAATAACTCCAACAATTATTTTTGTAAACGACTATTACGAAATATCGAATTTATTTCGGACTAAAACAAAATGATATCGATCATAATTTCAATATTTCATTAGTCCTAGTCAATGAAGAACATTCACAAACTAAATTTTCACAAGCATCTGTATCAATCTCACACTAAGAAACAATGTAAATTGACGATTTTTGATTAAGTTCGAAAGGTCTCCCGTTGGACTAATTTTCCTTTTCTGTTTTCTTTTGTTACCTTGTTAATTAATAATTATAATATGTGAAAAAGTTTCGGTACATGAAAATTTTGCTCTATAAGTGAGTCTTGTTTCAGTCATCGGATCAGTCGGCTCCCTTAATATAGTCATCATCATTTGACCACTGGCATTTGTTTTTATTTCTTCACCTGCTACATAATTTGTCATATTACATACGTAACCCTCAAATCGTCATTTATTTCACTCTAACAATCATCATTCTCATTGAGTAATCGGACATAATTTGCACTAAAATTATTAGTCATGAGCTCCAAAGCTTTATGAAACAAAAAAAATGTTACAGCCTTTTCTGAACCGGAAAGTTTAATAAAAGAAAAGTCTCACCAACACAAGCAACACGGATTTCAAAATCTTCGAAATATTAAAACAATTTTTTTCAAAGTTGCGGACCGACCACAAGAATCGTATAGATCATTAAAAAATCTAATTCTAGAACGCTAACTAATTTACAGCCACTTATAACTGACAATTCTATTCACTTACGAACGTAATAAAGAGTAATCTGGTAGTCCCGCAGACCGGGCGGTGGTAGCAGAGACGCATTCAATATTAATTAAATTCATGTAGTAAAAAGAAAGCCGCTTTTTTACAAGCTTTTATTACGTTTCGTTTGTTTGTTTGTCTGTTATGATCAAATCTTGCGATCGAAATTTCACCCACTTCCCGTTGTGCTGGTGACTTGAAATTTTCAGGAGTGAT
>MQRK01238395.1:13638-30291 GCA_001938485.1 Girardia tigrina | reverse complement strand
ATTGGGAGAGAGTGTCGTGTGAAGCATTGTTAATTAGGTCACGTTGCCCTAAAATCAATGTTCAATCGGCAGTCTCAACCAGCTTATTGAGAATTTTTGATTAGCATGATATCATGCAACCGATTACATAATCATCATTTTTGTATTTCTATACAGGTGAATTGATTATTAATTAGTGGCCTGAAGATGACGGTAGATCCGTCAAAATATATTGTTTTAATTTATTAATAATTATAATAAAATAATTGATATTCATATATAATTTTTATATAAACTTTGAGTAATTTTTCAAATTGTCAAAACTGAGAATAACGGGTGTGAAAGTATAACAAAAAATTTTTAAATCTAAAACACCAATATAGATTATAATTAATATATAAATAATAAAATTTGCCATTTTATAATTTTACAAAAATCAATGATCTAGTATGATATGTATATGAAATGTATATACACCTTCTGTAATGTTTTCTGTTTGTCAGACGGATAAATAAATAGTTTTAAGAATTTATTATTTATCATTCGAAAGTAATTTAAACTGAAACTTTGTATATAGCAAATATATAATTTATTTCACAACTAAAATTTATTTAATTGAGTGCTTGAATTTTTCGATATTTTAAAATATTGAAAGACTTCCACATTTCAGGTTGAATGATTATTTATATTATATTATATTATTATCAACATAATGCATTTGAAGATTTAATATATAAATTTAGAATTTGTTTATAAACATTGTAGTTGTTGAAATGTAATAAATGAATTACTAAATCTTGATCACTAAGTCCTTTCTCATCGTCTAACTAATTAAATTTTAATAAGGAATACAACAAGTTCAATGAATAAAGTTGCGCCTCCCAGCAGCGAGTCAGCCACGACTTACATTACTTCTGCGGATTTAGAAAGATTGAAAAAGGATTTGATGAAAAATATCATATCCAATATGGAAAGAATAAAAATCGAAATTATTTCTGGTAAATTATTATTAATAAAATAATTATTTATTTTTATTTCTGCTGCCGCCATCAGTAGAACAATTCTAAATTGTATTTAATTTTCTCTTGAACTTTTAAACTTGGATTTATTTTCTTTTCGGAAATTACTAAACTGTTTATTCTAACAATTTATGCATAAATATTAAAATAAAATTACAAATTAAATGACCTCTTATTCAGATAGGATATTATAAGATAAACAATCCAATAATGACAATATATAATGAGAGTCAAGGTACATTTAGGAAAAGCAATTGGTTATGGTAATCTAAAACGTGTAAGTTGTATCTAAGCATTAAATCGAAAGTATTGTGAGTTTTAAGTTAAAGAAACAATTTTTTAATAAGATCCTTTTATACAAATGAAATATACAGTTAGTTTTAGCCCATTTAATAATGATTTTGAATGTTTTATTTTGACCTTTTAACAAAGATAAGAATTGTAATGAACAGAATGCCATGAAAATGTAAAATGTCATCATATATATACGAGTTTACAAGATCAAATCGTATATGAACATTGTGAGGTATTTTATATTTTTGAAAAAGCCTAACTATCATGTATGTGAGAAAAAATATTTCAATAATAAATCTAATCGTTTGTTTTGGAGATTAACAGTTTTTACTGTTAACTCGCACGAAATATTGATTTGTGTTTGTGTTCTGTCATCAAAATTATTATTATTCTATGTGTTAATTTTTGTTATTTGTAAATATTTTTTTAATAAAGAAATTGTGTTTATTTGTTCATATATTTGTATTGGAAGAGCCTACTGAATTATTGGAGTCAGACATAAAATTGAGATTAAAATTTGAATATTTTGATAACCCAACAGTTTTGTGCTTGTATGTTGTATGTTGATTTGGGATTGAGTCTCTCCTTATCAGATGACTGATTAATATTTTTATTATTATTACCTGAAACTATTTTTTTCAAATTTTGATTAAATAATCACATTTATTTTTAATCTATTATGATTGTAAATTTTAAATAATTTTATTAAATTTTTAAATTATTAAATGAAATTAATCTTTTTTAAATGATTAATTGTAATTTTATTTTAACCAATAACATTTGTAATATATATTAAGAAGAAAATGTAGGTTCAAGTTATTTTAGATTTGTAATAAATGTTGTAACAAATGTGTGAAGTCTCTTAACATGGTGACTCCACACCATGTGACTCAGAACATCAAAGATCCAGAAAAATTAGAGGAATTCTTGATAATTTTACGGAGGTATTCAAAGATTATAAGATTATCAGAAGAAAGGAAAAACTAGTGAAAAATCTTACTTGACTCTGGGTGCAATTTTGAAATATGAGAAAGCACCCGAGAGAACTTACAAAAAGAGCCTACTAGCGACATTTTCAAAAAAATTGTTTATTTGGCATGTCATGAGGAAGAAGATGCTTAAAAAAAGAATGTTTAAGCGTTAAGTGTAGTCGTTGTCAAAGAAGAGGACAACTACGAACGCAATGCTATGAAAACCCAAGTAAGTTTAAAGAACACAACAAACAGAAATTGGACAAAATTGGAAATCGTTGAAACGACAGGAGAGATTATTCTAATCAAAGATATAGAGAGCGATCAGTATATATGTGTGGCAATGCAAGCTGAATGATACATATTCGTTTATATTATCGATCAACTCGCCTTAATACAATATAACAAATAAATAAAAAAATAATAAAAAATTTTATAATGAATAAATTAACTGAAAGTTGAAAAAAGAACAAATACTAAAATCACGAAACAAGAAAATTTGTCAAATATGAATAAAACAATTTAATGAATATGATACTTTTATCCGGCACAATATAATGTCAAATAACTACTTCGAATTTGTTTTCTTGAGATAAATAGTTTCGGTGTAATATTGTTTGATTAATAACACAGGGATTTTTGATAGCAACTGTTAAGTGAATTTCAATAAATAATCAATATATATATATATATATATATATATATATATATATCGATTGAGAGCAGACTGATAATTTATTTTTTCAGTAGGCATCTTCTTTGACTTGATAGTATGGTAATTTCAGATCACAGATGTAAATAAATCAGACAACAATGTTCGTATAAAAAGTAAAGAGTAAAAATTGCAGTCAGTCAACAGTTAATTAAAATTATAATAAATATTGGACTAATGATTCTTTTTCAAATGTATAGTTTTCTTAAATTATATAGAAATGCTTTATTATTTAAATGAAAAATATAAATAATAAATAATAGTAAACATAAATAATGAATGATAAATAGATAATAAATAATAATAAATATAAATAATTATAAAAATTATATATAAATACATGAAGATAAATAAACAGGAATAAGTGCGAATAAGTGTTTCAGTATTCGATAATCGTTTGAGGATGATGTCAATGTACCTTTTATAAGTCTGCGATGTGTTTCGAAGACCAAATAGAATTCAAAGATATTTGAAGATTCCAATTTACTTGGTGCTGGTTTTTTTATGATAGAATCTTTGTTTAAGGGACTTTGGTGATACGCCTTGACGCCAGTGATGAAACCTCCTTAAAGTTATCAAAGTGTTGTAAAATGTTGGTAATGGAAGACCTTGGATATAAATCGATAATTACTACCTTGTTAGAGCCTCTGTAATTCCCGCAAATTCATACTGAGCCGTTCTTCTTTGGTTAATCTTTAAGGGAGCCGCCAAAGGAGAACTGCATGGAACTGTATACAAGGAGATGAATGATTGTTATTGCTGCGTGTCGATAGATCCAAATGAGTGTAATGAAGCCGAGGCAAACTGTGAATGGCAAACCATTGGGTATAACTCGCATGTGATGAGACCCGTTTTAAATGCTCAGTCTGTGTAATGTGCGTCGATTGCAGCTAAAGTCGTTTCGTAATTTGAAACAGAGTAAGAGCAAAATTCAGAAAGGGTAACGCAATTAGTGGTCAAAATATTCAGAGAAAAAAGTCCGAGTGAGCTTTAGTGCGACAACGATCGGATAAATTGCAACAGCTGTGTAACATGTGGAATGTTGCAGTTAGATATTGTTGTGCTTATAGACCATTTGTGAATGGTATGGCCGACAAATCACCGGATGAAAAAGAGGATGGCAGCAAGGACATGAAGTGATATCCTGGATGTGGTACTCTACTATTACATAAAACCAAAAACAGGAACGAAAAGTGAGACAGCGCCTGGTGGTGGAAACTTTTCGTACAGTGTAGCGGGTAAACTGCGGAATGTCGGTCTAAGTAAACTGGATCCCGAGATGTTTGGCAATTGTGAGGTACGCGTTACCGAAACAACAACCTATGGGGATTGGCGACTACTCTGAGCGTGAATCTGGCATATCAATTGTGAACGAAGAGACGTAAAACAATGGTAACCTGTCAAGGTTGAGCATTGGTTCCCTGTCATGTAGACAACTCATGAGGCGGAGGCCGCCAAATAAATTCAACAACTACATTGTGTGATGGAAATATCACGTGGGCATGAGAGGACAAAATTAATGATTGAAAGTAAACGGTTCTTAAATAGTGACTGAATAAATTAGTTGTGTAATAATTCTTTATATTATATGTTTGTTTATCTGAAATGATTTTGGCGCGCAAGATAAGATTTGTCAACCATTTTGTTATTTAGACGAAATAAACTATATTACTGCAAGTTGTCTTGTTAAATTTTATTTCAGTAGTGAAATAAGAGGTACAATTGGTTTACCATTATAGATTTTGAACATTCTTCTTTTTTATTATTAATTTGATATACTGTTTTTATATTTAGATATTACAAACAAACTGTCTTGAAGATGTGATTCAATTTACAATGTTGTTGAACTATGTTTGTAATCAAATTTACATTTAATTTTCTTGATTTAAATTAATAACCAGATGTTTTATTAAGTGATATTTAATTATTAATTATGTTTATCTTTACCAAAAGATTTCAGTTAAAATTTTTAACATTCTGTCAATATTTTATTTCATAAAATTAAATTATGTGATTGTAATTAGAAACTATTATATAACTTGAAAACTTAGGAAAAATAACGGCTTTCCAAACATTCCCGAAATGTATCGATTGTTGAAAAATTTTTAGTGAAACGATATTTTAATGATTAATTAAGAAAGTAGACTAGGGGCCATGATTTTCAATCAAGGGCGTCTCTTAATTCAAAACAGTTTTATAAAAAAATAAGTTACATGTATCTTCAGAGTAATGTAATTTATTTTAAATTTGAGATTTATGTGTTGAATTGAACTGTAAGTAGCGTTTATGCCACTTTCATTATTATCACATTCTGAAGTCATAATTTAACACCACAAAATTTATTAATATCAACAATTCACATACTTAAACAAATTAATTCAATTATTTCGACCAAAATTAATTTACAATTCTTTTCGATTAAATTCTGAAAATTTATGAAAATTAAACCTTAAAAATAATTTTACATTTTATTGCAAAAAATTTTACAACATTGAAAACCTTAAATAATTTTACATTTTTTGCAAAAATTTTACAAAATCCTTACCTTAAAATAATTTTGCATTTTTTTTACAAAAAAATTTACAAAATTTAAAATGTTAAATACTTTTACATTCTTACGAAACTTTATCATAAAAACTAATTAATTTAAATTTAAAATAAGCCCTTTTATTAAAAAAAATATTTCTAAAAATATTAATCCGTTAATTATTTATTTTAAACTTTATTTAAACTTATTCCACTTATAAAATATATTAATTGTTATTAATGTAAAAATATTTAAATACTTATTTATTTTATAACATTTTTACTCTGCATTTTAATTTTATAATTTATTTCCTTTAAATTTTCAAAACTAAAAAAACAATAAACTATTTTTGCGAAAATTAAAAACTAACCCTTCATATGAACTATATCGTATAAGATGATATATATGTTTCTTGTTGGACCAAATTTTCTAATACATCATTCCAGAAAATTTAGAAATTCCGCACGGCGTGTACTGCTTCGCCTCAAGGAAATAACTGGGACTGATTTCAGGGTTTGTTTCGTTTTTAAATTATTTAAGCATCTGTCAGTATTCATTTTGTCTTCTAAAGCAAAGGAGCAAATCATATGCTTTCACTCATGGAGGTTTAAAACATCTTGATAACATAGATTTTCATTAAAACACATGCCTTATTTCTGTTATTTGATTATTAATAAAAAGTTCTTACAAGAACACAAATTTTCGAGTAATTTGAAATCATAACCATTAATAATTATTTATCAACTTATGATCAGTTTTAGATGAAATTGTACTGGAACTCACATCACTCACTTGAAAGAATATTTCATTTCAAAATTTTATGAACTAATGTTTCATTTGATAATCTTTGAACTAAAGTATCTGGTTATTCTATTTTTTAATCTTTTTACTTCATTTTTTCAGACTATCTTCCACTTCTTAAATGATCAAGTTAGTGACAAATTTATTAAGTTGACCAAAAAGTTCTAATACACCTTAGAAAAACTATATATTGATAATAGCCGGATATTTAGTCTTCAAATTGTTATAAACAAGTTCCAGTTGTTGGCAATACAGTTCAAAAGTGAACCAATTTGAAATGTACAATTCCTTCAAAATTCTATCACGCGCAAATCATTATCCTTTTAGCGAATCAATTGTACCTCGTAACTGACGCTGTTAATTGACCCTTAACCTAAAGTTTGTAACGATTGGAGTTGACAAGATACACTCACTTTTCATCTGATGTAACAATCCTTTTCCTAAAACAATCGCAGGAAGGGCTATTGAGCAATTCACGGTAAATTTATTCAATATTGGTAGCTTTTTGGGAAATTTACTCATGTAGATCTACTCTTGGCTTCTTGTGCACAAATTGCAGTTGGTGCAAGTGATTTATTATTGTTTAGTGTGATGTCACACACACATTTCTTTTGTCAGATCACAACTGCTACTGAAAGATTCGGCATGCAAAGCAGCTTGCAAATATCCGGGGTCAACTGTTGCTGGTCAGCCAGAACGAAACTGATCTTTTATGCTCATGTCACTAGATGAAAATCGTTTGTACTATCTTGCAATTACAGCATGATTGACTTTTCAATGACCTTCTGCATCGCATATCTCTTTTGTAGCATCTCTTATTGATAAGTTACATTTCCAGCAGTACAGGATCAAAACTCAAGGCTTTATTTTGTCCATTTCCGTCTTTTACTTTGTTTTTTACCTACTAATAATAAATATACAAAAAAATCTATTAACTAATCTTTAAGAAATATTAATTATTATTAATTAGCATTATACATTATATATCGACTTTAATCTGTTCTGTAATTCTGTCGATTACAGTGATGATCGCGACTAGATAATGTTAGTCTGGGCTATTTATATATTCTATATCTCATTATTGGTGGAACTACTCGACACTGTCATCGTTATTCTTTTTCAGGGTTTTTCATTGAAATTCGACATCGTTTCATTGAAACTCGACATAATTGGAGGAGTCAAAAATAAAATTATTAAAAATAAAGTAATGAATTTGAAATCATAAAATATACAGAGATAGGATGTAAATACTACAAATATATTGTTTATTTTTAGCCGAATATAAAAAAATCATTAATAAATTAGATTTTGTATTATATAACGATATTTCTTTATGAATGTTAAATTCTTCAGCAGTTTAAATATCTTAAAATGAGAGAATCTAATAGGGTGAACCAAAAGTCTTTTCGTATTTTCTACGTCTTTTTGTTCAATTGTTTCTTATTACCAAATAAAGATATTTTATATACATGTGCTATATGTTTTTGAAGCTCATGAACTGCTCTATCACAATATATATTAAAACTTCTAATTAGTCGTTAATATAATTTTTATGGTCTTTTAGAAAAATCTTGGAAAATTTTGAAATTCGTGTTCTTTTACGCTATTACTGGAAACAGGGCTTACACGCAACTGCAGCAACAAAGAAGATATGTGAAGTTGAAGGCGATAATGTTGTCTCAAATCGTACTGCACAAAATTGGTTCAAAAGGTTCAACGAAAGCAACATTGACCTCGGAGACAATGCACGTTTAGGCCGACTATCACCGTAAATTCCGGAGCAATACGTGAAGCCGTCGAGACAAAATCCGTCAATAAGTACTCGCAGATTGTCGGACGAACCCGATATTCTTCAAACATCCATTGTACGACACCTTCATGCTCTTGGCAAGGTCAATAGACGATGTCGTGAAGTGCCTCGTGAATTGACATTAATTCAAGCCGAAAAGCGTTCGAAACTTGTCAAAAATTGCTTGAAAATCCACGCGATGACCGTTTCATTCGTCGAATTGTAACTTGCAATGAAAATCTGGTTTACTTCTAGACCAACAAAATCAATGATTGGACCCTGGAAAAATGGTGAAACCGGTAGCGAAACGAGATCGTTTCTCAAGGAAGTCACTTTTGTGTGTTTGGTGGAATTTTGAAGGCGTGATTCACTTCGAGCTGGTTCCAAATGGTCATACCATCGATGCTGACCTTTACTGCGCCTAACTTGATCGAATGTATAGTGCACTTGGCAAGAAATACTCCGATTTGATCAATCGAAAGCGAGTTCTTCTACAACAGGACAATGCAAAACGCATACCGCCAAATAAACAAAGTAAAAAATCAAAAAACTTGACGCCTTTGAACTTCTTTTACACCCAGCGTATAGTCCGGATCTTGCGCCATCCGACTATCAACTTTTCCGCTCTATGACACAGTTTCTTCGAGGTCACAGCTTCAATAATCTGGCCGAGGTCGAAAACGAGTATCACTGGTTCTTCCCTTCTAAGAACAAGGAATGGTACCACAGCGGGATCGCACAACTTATCCATAGATGGGTTCAAGCTATAGATTCAAATGGTCTTTACTTTGAAACTTAAATGTTTTTTATTTGTTGTAAAATTATGTTTAAACTTTTAATAAAATATACGAAAAGACTTTTGGTTCACCCTAATAAAACAACATCTAATGAAAATCGACAAAGAATTATTGCATCCTATTTAAAAGGAAATTCAGCCAAAAATATTACGGAGGTAATGGACTTGAAGAGAACAATGGTACAAAAGATAATTTCAAAATATTTAAGTCCTGGAAAAATAAATTGAGAAAAGATTGGAGATGGCGCAAGCGCTAAACTTTCAGATGAAAAGAAGGCTCAAATAACGGAGTCGGTGTGAGAAGATTGTACTCGATCTTTAAAAGATCTTTCGAATATGGTCCAAAATAAATTTGATATCTCTGTTTCTTGATCAACAATTCACAGGATACTGGAAGGATTCAAGTTTACATTCAAGAGATTAAGTTTGGTTCCAGTCAAAAGAAATGACGAAACTACTATAAGCCTTAGAAGAAACTACGCCCTATTTTTTTAAACAAATTGAATTCTTATAATGAAAATCAGATATTTTTTTTTCGATGAAGTCGGTTTTTCTTTAGTAACGAAAACAAATTTTGAAAGATCAGAAAGAGGTATATCTGCCAACAAAATTGTCGCTTCAGGGAGATCTCGTCACTTTTTTTGCACAGTGACAAAAAATGAAATTATATATTATTAATCGCAAGATTATGAATTTAACACCGACACATTTTATGATTTCATAAGAAATCTGGTTGAAAATCTCATACAAAAAATATTGTATCTGTAGTTTTTATCATGGATAATGTAAGGTTTAATCATACAGCAATTATTAAAGAGTTAGTCGAATAAAGATGATTTGAACTGCTATATCTTCCTCCATATTCACCTTTCCTTAATCCGATCGAAAACATATTTTCAAAGTGGAAGAATATAGTTAAAAGAAGCGAAAATGAACTCTTCGAAACAATAAGAAATGGTTTGCAGTCAATCTCATCCACGGACTGTCAAGGATATTGGAGGATCATGTTTTCTTACATTCTGAAATCTGTGAATAAGGAAATAATAAATAATTGAACTTTTGAATTTTTATTGTTTACATTTTTTATCATTTTTTCAAAAAAAATATTTCAAATCCTTTACTTTATTTTTAATTATTTTATTTTTAACTCCTCCAATTTTGTCGAGTTTCAATGAAAAATTGTCGAGTTCCTATGATGGGTTAGTTTTAAGTTTCTCCAAAATAGTTTATTATTTTTTTTAATTTGAAAATTTAAAAGAAATAAATTTTTGTGGTGTTAAATTATGACTTTAGAAAGTGATAATAATGAAGGTGGCATAAACGCTACTTACATGGCGAACAACGCAGCTTTCGACAAGTTCACGAACCAACTACTACCTGAAAAGTTCAGGAAAGGTGACAATGTGGAGACGTTCATAGAAGAATGTGAAACATTTTTTCGATTCGCGGGAGTGGCAAAAGCAAAACAGGACGTTATTGTCTTGTGTCTGTTGGACAGAGACATAAAAGAAAAATATAAGACCGTTGACAAGTCGATAAGTGGTTATAAAAATCGACTTCGGAAAGCATTTGGTAGGACATCTTCGCTATTTGAGTATTGGTCTGAAGCTTGCCGGTATAGGATGAAGGATGATATACCTGAAGCTTTTTTTGAAAAAGTAGAAAAGATGGCAGAAAGAATTATGCAACATAACATGTCAAAAGAAAGCATAATGGAAACATTATTAATGAACTGTTGTGATGACGTGAATATCAAGAAAGAAGTTCGGTTGAATAATCTAAAAGGAGTAGAACAAATAAAAGAAAAGATCAAAATGATACACGAGATTAAGAATATAGAGGACCAGATAAACGGAGTGAGAGAGAACAGAACGCAGAACAGACCCAGGAGTTACAAGGAGGCCGTGACTCAAAATAATAATAGATTTGAACAAAAGCATGCAAGGGTCGGGGACACAGAAAAGACCAGATATTCTAATGATCAAAACTGGGAGAGAAAACAATAGTCAAGTGTAGCAAATAGACAACGGGAGACTAGGAAATGCTTTGGATGTGGAATGGAAGGGCATATTAAGAGAGATTGTACAGAAAGGAGACAAATCAAATGCCATGGTTGTGGACAGCAGGGACATGTAAGAAGAAAGTGTCCAAATATCGAATGTAAACGGTGTCATAAAAAAGGTCATCGGGAGGACGAATGTTATACCAACTTAAACAGGAGGAGAAACCAACAAAGATCAACGAATAACAATTACCAAGGAGTGTATTACAATCAACGACAATATAGCGATAGAGAAGACAGGAGAAGAGGAGACAATAGAGGATCAGTAGCGAACATTGAAGAAGAATATGAAGAATGGGTAATGGAGGAAGATTACCCAAAAGACAGAGCCTCGACAGAAGTGGAGCCAGTCGGGGCAATAAACTAAAAAATATAAAGGACTCCCAAAATATCGGTATTTATAGTAAAAGTAGTATAACAGATATTATAAATGTAATGAGCGACAAATCAGAAAATATTAAAGCGGTAGAATGGAACGTAAATGATAAAGTTCGGAAGTTTATAAAAAAAAGATGTATACGGAGATAATTATAGAAAATGTTTAGTCGAACCAGTAGAGGACAGAAATACTAGCGAAGAAACCAAAATTTTAACCATAGAAGAATGGAAAGCTGAAAATATCGTATACAACAAAATGCAAGGTCGACCTAGTGTAAAGGTAAAAATACAACATATCAAGGAGGACTGTTTATTAGACACTGGAGCTAGAGTGAACGTCATGAGCAAGACGATTTTTGACAAACTAAAGGATGTGGAATTGGAAGCAGCAGGTATTAAATTACACTGTGCTAAAAATAGTCCACTAGAATGTATTGGTAAGATATCAGTGAATGTATATATCAAAGACAAACAGAGAAATATAACGTTCATAGTGGTAACTAACATTAAACCAGACATAATAGACGGAATAAATTTTTAGAGTGAGTTCGGAATTGAGTTATGTTAGAAAAAGGAAAACGATGAAATACCCGATCAAAATTTACAGGTATGTAATTTAGAAGCAAGATTCGGTCGGAAAGTGACAGACGAGGAACGATTTCAGAAAGCCAAAAATACGATGCATATCGCTGATAAACCAAAGATAATCAATATCGTAGAGAGGCACAAAAGAGTTTTCATGGCGGATAAATGGGATATAGGATGCACGACACTGATAAAACACAGAATAGATACAAAAGGACCGCCAATTAATTTGAAACCACATAGACAGCCAATCAATCTACAAGAGAAAATCAATGAAACTATAAAAAACCTGTGGGAAAACAACATTATAAAGAAGTGTAACTCTCCATGGAATACTCCAATGATATGCGTGTGGAAAAAAGAAAAAATGATATCAGACTTTGCTTAGATTTTAGACAACTTAATCTAGTTACAGAGAGACAGGCATTCCCAATGCCAAACATGATAGAAATGATGGACAAGTTGTATGGATCTAGATATTTTACTTCGATTGATTTGGGTAATGCATATTACCAGGTAGAACTAGAAGAAGAATCAAAGCTGAAAACGGCGTTTTCGACGAAAGCGGGACAATTTTGTTTTAATAGAATGCCGTTTGGTATTGTAGCGGCACCGGGGACGTTTCAAGAACTTATGACAATGATATTGGGGGATATAGAACAGACAGTAGTTTATTTGGACGATATCTTAATCTTCTCAAAATCATTAGAAAAATATTACGAGATTTTAGAGAGAGGATTGGATAGAATTGAAAAGGCAGGTCTAAGAATTAATCCAGAGAAATGTCATATTTTAAAAACAAAAGTCAAATTCCTGGGGCATGTAATCAACGAAAAAGGGATTCAAACAGATCCGTCCAAATTGGAAGCTATTAAATCTTTTGGAAAACCGAAATGTATAAATAATTTAAGAAGTTTCCTAGTGATCTACAACTATTATAGAAGATTCATCAAAGATTATGCAACGAAAGCAAAGACATTAGAGCAATTGTGTGGATTGGACAAGAAGAAATTATTGTGGACAGAGGCGTGTGATATAACATTTGCTGAGATGAAGGAAGCCTTGACTACACCCCTAATTCTTGGCTTTCCAGACGTGGAGAAGGAATTTATTCTAGATACGGACGCTAGTTTCGACACCATTGGAGCGGTACTGTCACAGAAGGATAGAAATGGTCACGAGAGAGTCATTGCATATGGGTCACACTCAATGAGTAATCATGAGAAAGGTTACTGCATAACAATAAAGGAGTTATTAGCAATGTATTTCTTTTGTCAACATTTTAACCATTATTTGTACGGAAAGAGATTCATTCTGCGGACAGATCACAAGGCAATTACATTAATGCTGAAGACAAAGAAACCAATTACAGCGCAATTTCAGACGTGGATAAACTATCTATCTAGTCTGGATATACAATTAGAATACCGAAAAGGAGTGAACCATTCTAACGCAGATATGTTATCGCGGAACAAGTGTGATACATGCACACAATGTTTAATGGCACACGAAGAGGCAAAGACGCAGAAGATCAAGGCACGAAGGATAAACGTATTAGGTTTCACAGATATATATAAATATCAAGAAGGAGTCATGGAAACAATAAAGATGAACATAAAGGCAGGTAAAAACAAAAACCTGGTGATTATAGATGGTATAATAAAGACAAACAAAGGAAAAGTTTGGATACCGGAATCAAACAGAGAAGAAATGATTATGCAGATACACACGTTGCTTTCTCACGCGGGTGCGGAAAAAGTGACAAAATATATTGCAGAAAAGTATGAAATGACCAACCAAAAGGAAATAATAAAGGAGGTAATAGGACGATGTGAAGCATGTCAAAAAAGCAAAACAATAACGATGGCTACAAAAGAAAAACGAATTACGCTGGTCGCAAACGAACCATTTGAGACGTTATATATCGATATTTGTGGACCACTAAAAGAGACATGGAGAATGAAAAATTACATTGTCGCAATCATCGATCAATTCAGTAGATATATTTCATTAACAGCGGTTGGTAAACAAGACGAAACCACTATAAAGAATACAATTATGACAAAATGGATTTTACGGTTTGGTGTTCCAAAAGAGATTCATACAGATTGTGGTAAAACATTCGAATCGAAGGTAATAAACGACATGACTGAAAGCATGAGCATTAAAATGTGTTACTCAAGCCTTTACCATCATGATACGAATGGAATAGTAGAAAGACAATTTCGGACAATTAGAGAATATTTAAACGCATCGCTACATACAAAGAAATGATCAGACTGGGATGACTTACTACCGGAAATAGAATTTACATTAAATGCAACTTTCCAGAAAACAATAGGGAAAGCTCAGCGGAAATTATATTCGGTAAAAAAATATACAGAGAAGGATAGCATAGTGAAGATATAAAGCTACAGCAAGAAGAAGAAGACACAACAACAAAAAGAAATTTTGAAATCGGAGATGAAGTACTGGTCAAGGTGGAAACGGGGATAAAGAGTAAAGATAAATATGAAGGACCGTATAAAGTGATAGAGAAAACACATGACAGAAGGTATAAACTAATAAATGGAGATGGAAGAATTTTAGATCGAAACGTGGAAAAATTGAGAAAATTCTTAAAGAAGGGGGATATGAGCGGTTAGTTTTAGGTTTCGCCAAAATAGTTTATTATTTTTTTCAATTTGAAAATTTAAAAGAAATAAATTTTTGTGGTGTTAAATTATGACTTTAGAATGTGATAATAATGAAGGTAGCATAAACGCTACTTACAGTTTCAATGAAACGTTGTCGAATTTCAATGATTAATCCTGTAATATTATGCAAAAAATGTATTTCTTACAATTTATTAGAAATTTTTGACTAACTTAATAAAATAACTTATTTGGTCACAACGTGATATATTTTCAAATGTTGATCAATTTTCGTTTAATAGCATTTTTTTGAAGCGACATCATTTTTATTTCTGGGTTATCATGTAGTTTTGGATTTGGATTCTTAGTGGATATCTGATTAGATGAATTTACAATCGATTTATAAACTGTGATGAATATTATAAAATAAATAGAAAAGAATTCATTTTTTTTATATAAATTTTAATTCTTATAAAAATTCATAATAGATTTAATAGAAAAACTTATGAATTATAGTTAGAATATTAGTTAGAATTTTTAATTGTTTGAACTCTGTCAGATTACATTACCTTTATTGAGGACATTGATAAATAATTATTGGTAATTATACTTATTGATAAACTTGTAAATCTGGATGAAGATTTCTGAGGAAAAACAACATTCATTCATTAAAAAAATACTTTTAATGACAATATATTGCGACGGATCAGCCGTTTTCTTCAGCAGTAGCATGCACAAAGAGGGCAGGGGGCCTGGCCCCCCAGAGACTCCAAAAAATATTTTTTTAGCCTATGTGTACATTACTAAATTGTTTATCTTTTGTCATAAAATTCGTATTCGTATATCATTTCACTTTGGTTTTATTTATTAATTTTGACATTGTTTAATAATAAAATAAGTAATTGAAAGCGGTGTTTTAATTTAGTATTAATTACAATTCTTTGATTTTTTTGCTGAATTTCCAAATGAAGAAGCGTACATCTGACTATAGTAAAATTGATGTTTAAGTATTGCATTGAAGTCAAAGTAATCAATTGAGGAAGAACCAGTTGAACTCATTGAAACAATTCCTAGCATTTTAATCTCAAGTTTTATAATTCCTAGCACCAGTGACTCTACTAGAGAAATAGAAACTTTATATTTACCAATTGATATTGGTAAGGCCTGCAAAATGATTGAAGATGCGCGATTGACTGTTGACGAAAAAATTAATTTCCTAACAAAGCCATGGGCTCCTAGTGCAGATCATCGGTAAGCAATGGATGATTAATTTTAAAAAAGATTTATTGTTTCGTTTCTGTTTTTTCAATATTTTTGCTTAATCTTCACGTTAATAATTAATTCACCTGTATATTAATGCAAAAATAGTAATTACGAAATCATTTTGCATAAAATCACACTAATCAAAAATTCGGAATAAACTGGACCAGACCGCAGATTGAACATTGATTTTATGGCAAGGTGACCTAATTAACAATGCTTTACGCAAAACTCTCTCCCAATAACTATCAAAATGCTCTCACAAGATCTGGGAATTATAAATATTGACATCACATTTACATTTTTCCGTTGATCTGCAATACTGCTCTTATTCTCTTTTCAACCATCACAGAAATGAAAGTTTCAGATGAAAAATGTTTATAAAAGAAGTAAAAAAGTAACATGAATTAAATTATATTAGGTGATAAGATGTCTAAAAATTGATAAAATATTAAAAACTTTCACGTAGACGCTAAAGATTCTGTTAACTTTTCAGGTTCCATTTTTTTAAATGTTTTGTAAGTATAAATATATTTAGTTTGTTAAAATTTGATATTTCCTGTTATATAAAATTCATACATGTTGCAGTAGCAGCGCAGTGGAAGCTTTCATCATATACTGACCCCCTGCGGGTCACCAAGGGGGGAGGAAAGTGTTCGGTCGCGTCATTGTCATTTTTATCATCATTTATGTTTTGACTAAATTTCCTATTCTTATTATTTTTATCTTTATCATTTTTACTAATATTTTTATTCTTGTTTTTGTTATTATTGTTATCATTATTTTCAATTTTATCTTTATTATCTTTATTTTTACTAATATTTTTATTCTTGATTTTATTATTTTT
>MQRK01238391.1:11275-22577 GCA_001938485.1 Girardia tigrina | reverse complement strand
AAGTGTAACTTTGTTAAATCTAAATTAATTATAATAAAGTTGGCGATACAGAACGAATAATATATTTTTATTTTGAATGATTCTGAAACATGTTTTAATAATAAATTCGTTTATAAATATCTTTCTCTAAATGTTTTACATCTGATTTCTGAAGCTCCAATAATTCGGTATTATATATATTTGATAATGATAAAGATAAATGAATGACAATTTTCTTTTGACAAAATCATCAGAATAAAAACTGGAGTTGACAAATAATTTCAATTTTATAAAATTTGCAAAAGAAGAACCATTTGCGATTTCCAAACAAATATCGTTTTAAATTAAAACATCAAAATTTTAATGGAACAGAAATTCAAAAAAGTTTAAGTGATTGATTTAGGAATCGGAGCGAGCCATTTTTATCACTCACCAATTCCTTGCACACGTACATGCCACTATATTGAAAATGCACGATTACTCGGCATGAATTATTGAGTAATATGACTCACAGAGGCTCTTTACGGGATTTTAATCTGGATTTCAACATTTTAAATTTAATTATATATTTTCATTTATCTTCACATATAAATCAATTAAATTTCAATGATAAAGGATCAGTGAATTGTCACGATAATATTTTCGACAAAGAGTGAAAGATAGGAGTTTATATATAAATATAAAAATATATGTATACATGATTTGTAATTGATATTCAGAAACAATTTAATTAAAATATTTGGAATTATTAAATCAAATTTTTAAATTGAAAACTTTTTGTGCAAATCGAACAAAATATTTTATAATGAAAAATGAAATAATTTTTATCAAAAGTATTAAATTATTATCAGATATATCGCATACTTATTGTCTATCACTGTAATAATCATTCAGTTCAAAACAAACTTAATTCAGTGTCTCAAATCTGAATTATAATGAATTTAAATTTTGTTAAGTAGTTTTTAGATTAATTGTTTTTTTCGGATATTTTGCATTTTTTTATTGTCTTCTTTGATATCAAAGAATTGGATGTCTTAAAACCTAATTTTTAAATAATTTTAATTATGTAATACAAATTTTATTCTTTGATCAATGTTTTTACTTGATCTTTTCATTAAAAAAACTGTTTTTGAACGCAATTATAACTATTTGATCTATTTTCACTTAAATTAGTTTATTATTCTTTTTGTTTTCAATCTATATATTTTAAATTTAATTGGAATATTTTATTTTAAATTATTAAAGTCTGTTAATCAATCATTTAGTTTGAAATAATTTTTATATTAGATAAATAAATGGATATCTCGATCGAGAAGTGGAATGATATTTGGAGGACTATTAAAAGTGGCCGCTTGGAATTCATTGATAAACTCGAAAATGATATGATGTGTACTATTTGTAAGAAACTATTGATCAATGCTCACTATTGTGGTCTTTGTGGCTGTCGATATTGTTTAGAATGTGTTACAAAATATTTGAATGGAAAAGAACAACATTGTCCCGGAAATACAAACGATTGCATCAATAATCAATTAAATATTACTACAAACATATTTGTCGATCAACTAATGAATATTAAATTATCTAATAGAATTGTAAAATGTCCACAGAAAGATTGTGATTTCAAAGATAAATTGCGAAATATAGAAGATCATATAAGAATATGTGAATCTCGATCATTCGAGTGTCCGTATATGACAATTGGTTGTAAAGAGACTGATTTTTTAAACACAGATTTGAAGAAACACATGTTACAGGAGATTGTTTGTCATTCAAAACTTATGTTTGAATGTATTAGTACTCTAAAAAACGAAATAAAGGTTTTAAAGGAGGAAAAAATTGAAATTGAAAAAAATAACAAGGAGTTAAATGTATATTCATAAAATAAAAATGCTCGTAATAATAGTCATAATATTTTTAGAAATACATCCAAGATTTTCAAGTAACATATGAAAACGATTATAAAGAAATCAAAGTGAAACTAAAAGAAATGGAAAGTAAATATAAAGAAGAACAAGTAAATTATATCAATAGATATTTTTTTTGAACGATATTTTTTAACAAGAAAAATTTAATTGAATTAATAAAACAAATAAAATTAATTTAAGGAAATATATAAAGGACGCATCATAGAATAAATTAAATGATAGTAATTACAACTATTTTTTTAGTTTCCATTAGATTTTTTCTTATAATATTTTCTAAATGTTGATAATTATTCCAGAATTCCATTTATGATTCAAAATTGAAATATGAAAGTGAAAATAAAGAAATAAAAGAAAAACTGAAACAAATAGAACATAGATTAACTGAAGAACAAGTGAGTATACATTTATGTATTAGAGAATTATTAAAATTAATAAAATGAATTTTATTCAAATATTATCGAAATAAACACGCGGATCAATTAAGTGAAGCGAGAAGAAGCGTGGAAATTAATCGTGAAATAAGTATTACAGAAAGCCTTGCGTTTTGATTATTTGTTGTATATTCGCTTTGAGAACGATCGTTACAAGCTATCCGCTCCCCGACGACGATGTCGAACATGAAAATAATTTTGGATAATATTGAAAAATTTGTTGGAATTAGAATTTTTGAGATATGGCATAAGAAGTTTAATGATCATGAAGATTCAAGGAATAGTTGGCCCAGTTCCATGTCTTCCGTTTTTACTTTCAACCATTTGTTAACTTCATCAATAATTACTCTCTTATAAACATTACTATTAAGAACACCAATTTGAATTTTCATATTTTTATTTAAACATAACATATTTTTAGATAATAAGAATTCAAATATTAATCATCCATCTGGGTGGAGAGACACATTTCCAAATCAACATACACATTCAAACACAAAACATCACACATTCAAAATATTCGTCACAAGTACTTTATAAACCAGTTCTAGTACTTTATCATAAAATTCACACAAAAAAAGTATTCAATATCTTAAGTTTTAAGTTCTTTATTTTTTATTAGTATAAAGAATGAAATACTGTACTGTATTCATCATAAATATTCAATCTCGGTACTGTTCTGATATACTGTTCTATTATTTTAGAAATCGATTAATGATACAAAATCGAAATGTGAAAGTGAAAATAGAGAATTAAAAGAAAAACTAAAGGAAATAGAAAATAAATTGAATGAAGACGAAGTAAATTATTTGAGATAATATTTTTATAATTCTTGTTTCACTAAACAATTGGGGTTATGGTTATGTCAGGCTATTTAAATAATTTTTTTAATAATAAAAATAATTAAAAAATCTCGTACATTCTCGATGAAATCAGAAATACGTAAAATCTGCTTAGTAATTGTTCCTATCAATGAATCCCTTTATAAAAGGTAGACAGTTTGCGAATGTTGTTGAGGTTGGCAATGAATACGATTAGTTTTTCACCTCAAATCAAAGGAATAGATTACACTGGATTAAACAATTCAAAAGGTTAGTGGTTGCTTTGAAGGCGAATGATTATTTGTTTTTCATTTCCCCCTTAAAAAATACACACTAAAATGCTAAGAAACTTTTTAAAATTTTATTTTATGCTATAAAGATAAAATTTCTTTCCACAATAATATTTAGAATCTCTTTTAATTTGCAAATGTGCTTATAAAATCATTTATCAGTAAATAATATTTTAAAAAGAGAAGGAAATATTTATAAATGATATTTATTTTTGCAGAAATTGACACATAATTCAAACTTAAAGTGTGAAAATGACATCAAAGAAATAAAAGAAAAGATCAAAGAATTAGAAAATAAATGTGATGAAGTAACGGTAAGTGATATTTTAAACGGAAATTATAACGAATAATCAAATGTCTGGTGTTAATGAAGGTAAATAGACAAAATGAAATGAAAAGAGAAGTAAAAATGATAAAAGATGATTTATGTGAGAATAAAGTAAGCAATGATAATACAATAAATAATGTAATATTGATTGATTTAATATTAGAAAAAAACAATGTATGAAACGATAAATTAAACAAAAGAATTAATTTACACACAAATATTCGTGAAATAAATCTGAGAGCTTTTAAAACACGTATTTTATCTCAGAAAGCTGCCGAAAATATAACCCGAACTCTGTGTATTAACAACATCAATATGAGGTTTACAACATTTATTAATATCACAAGCGCATTCACTATGTGACATCTCTCTTGATCAATATTTTTTCTGAGTTCAAACTAATTATTTTCAATAAATGAAAATCTGTTAATAAAAATTATTAATTATAAAGAATCTAATTGGTTGAAATTAAATCTAAACATTAAAAAAAAGAACATATTAAATTAATATATTAAAATTTTAGATTACATTAAAAATTAAATAATACATTCAAAAATTATTTTAAATCTTTTTACTTTACAATTAAATTAAATTATTTTCAATTAGTAGGAATCAAAGAAAATATCAATCATCCATCTGTGTAGGAGAGGCACAATCCGAATCAACATTCTACATGCACAATATGAACACACAATTCAAAACATTCCTCACACTGTGTATTTGTTTATCTGTAACAAATACATTGTAAGTAACTCTGCCTCACATTTTACAAGTCATACTTTAAGAAAAAAATATTTAAAAAAATTAACTCTTAAAAACTGTAACAAAAAATATCGAAAATCAATATTTTATTATGTGAGTCTCGTTTTATGACACAATTCTTTTTTAATTATACAACTTTAAATAATGTTTTGAATCTTGAAAATCTTTTTTTTGAATTTCTTATTTTTTGACTTTATTTAATGGTTTCAGAAAGTGTAAATTTGTTAAATCTCATTTTATAACATGATCATCCATTCATTCCATATTCAGTAAGAACTTCGATAAGTGTGATTAGTAATTGTGTTCGTCAATGAACCATGTTAAGAAAGCCAATTTGATTTCAGTTTTTATGAAAAAAAATCTTTACGTTTTAATCCACTTTTAAAATATTTTAAGTCACTTTTAAATAAATTTAAAAATATTTTGATTAAAATAATATTACGTATATTAATTACAAATTTAATTTTAAAGTCGTTATTTGCATTTCAAAATTATGCGATTAGTTCGACTGTTCATAACATTCAAAATTTCAATCTTCCATCTTGGCGGGAAAAATAAAATCCTTCATATACTTACCCAACGCAAAATACAATAAACACCATTCGAAAATATTCCTCACAGACCTCTTTATACAAGGTTGACAATTTGAGAATTTAGAGGTGTACAATGTTTACCTTGATATTTTACCACAAAATCAAAGGAGTGGTGTCGACATATAATCGAAATATTTAGAGCTAAGTTTAAACACCAATTTGATTTTTCATATTTTTATTAACATAATAAGTTTGATTGTCTTCAAGACAATCTTTGTCGAAGCTTTAATATGTGTTAAGAGAACTCACATATTTGACAGAAGATTTATTACATTCCCATTTCTTATCATCTCTATGATGATCAATATCATTGCTTTCACTTAAATCCATCATTCAATTTTTAATATTTCTAATTATAATCTAAACCAACTTGAAGAAAATTATTTTATTTATATTCTCTTGGCGCAAATAAAATACTTTATATAATCATTTTTAAACATTAATTTGACTTTAATTATATAAAAAATTAACAAAAATAAAAATTAAAAATTGCAATATTAAAATCTAAATTTATATAAATTAGTTTCACATTATAAGAATTAAAATATTAATCATCCATCTGATTTGGAGAGGCGCAATCCCAAATCAACACCCAACATTTAAACATACAAACACTACACAAAAACATTAACACACAAAATATTCCTCACAATATGATCGCATTCTAACTAATTGATAAATCTTATTATTTTTATCAAATGGTGAAATAAATAATTTGTTAAAATATTTACTCAACATTTATTGGTTAGAAATTAAAATGATTATTGATTATTTAAAAAATATTAATTCGATTTATTTATTTAAAAAGTCATTCGCACAGTGGATACAGTTTCTTGTTTCTCTAATCTGAATATTTTTCATACCTTTGAATAAATCCGCTTTAATGGCATTCACTAGGGCCATGTATCTAAAAGACACTGAACATTTTTATCTTATATATGAAATTCTACACTTGACCGTCCTTCCAATTTTTTATAATTTATGTCAAACTTTGCTATTTTTAATATATCTGTTGTAATATTTCTTTTATTTCTTTCTTTTTCTATATCACTGCTATCACATTTTTCAATTTTTTTATTCAAACTATCTAATTCACACATTTCTAGAGGAATATTTTCATACATTCAATCAAAAATACAATCACACTCACACACACATTCATACGTACAATCAAGCATACATCTGCATTGACTTTCCAGTGAAGCACAATGATCACCTCTCCCTGTGATCGTGCATCCTCAATTCCTTGATCAGCTCTGAATTTTTTGTAACGTCGTAGGATATTCCTGACTTTTAGAATTTTCTTTTCTATCTATTTCGTCGGTATAGCTACGCATCGAAGAGTCATATCTCCCATACAATAAATCATCTAGTTTTTCCAATTCTGCTACTGGATATTACTTATTTGTGTACGTGTGCCGGCCTCTATATCTTTGATTCGAGTAATTTTTCCTATCATTTTCCCATCGATTTCTTCCATTATCCAGTTATCATTGTTCGCGTTCCTTAAACCTATTCGCGTTTTCATCACATTGTGTTCTTATGTGTCCTCTTTTATTGCAGTGATTACGTTTCACATTTGGACAATCTCTTCTAACATGTCCTTTTTCATGATATACCCAACACGTAATTTTCCTGACTTTAAAATTTTTTCTTGTATCTTCTGGTATGTCTATATTTTGTGGTCTTGCTGTTCTCTTTTTATTTTCCACTGTTTTTCATTCATTTTCTATTTTTGTATTATATACTGCCACAGGTGCATTTCTTTTCTTTTTATCCTGTTCAAACATTCTCGTTTGTATTTCTTCAATCTCATCAGCTTTGGTGATAACTTGTATGGTTACTTGTTTTTGTACGTCATCATCATCTATTAAATTAGCGTATACTATATTCGATAATTCTTTCTTATCTAAGTTTTTCTCTGCCAATTTTTCTATTAGTTTATCTCCCTTTCTTAAATATTATTGCGGGATCGCTGGAGCCAATTATCAAATCTAACATTTCTTTCATTATATCTAGTACGGTTTTTTCCTTGGAGAACGCTTCTCTTAACTTTTCTTCACATGTTTCACCGGGTGCTGTTTCATACTTAATTATTGCCTCCGGAGTCATGTATCGCGTGACTAAAAGGATTTTCCTTTCCTCCGAAAATCCCATTATCTTCGCGTATCTGTTGAAATTCTTTATAAATGCTTCTACTTTTGTCTCAGATCCGTCGAATGTTTCTGAACATTTGATATTCGGAGTCACGTGGTCGTGTGTCGCCATATTAAGAACACCAATTTGACTTTTTATATTTGTATTAACACAGCAATTTTAATTGTCCTTATCTTTGTCAAAGCCTTCGTATGATTGCATTCTAACAAAATTAATTATTGACTTTATTCTTACTTTTAGCAAATGGAGAAATAAATAATTTAATAAAATATTTACTCAAAACTTATTGGATAAAAATTAAAATGATCATTAGTTATTTTCAAAATATTAATTTCATTTATTTATTAAAAATAGTAAACCAAATTAATTAACTTATTTCAACTTTTACAATTATTTTAAATTATAAATAAATTTAAACATTACATATTTTTAGATAATAAGAATTAAAATATTAATCATCCATCTGGGTAGGAGAGACACAATTCTTAATCAACATACAACATTCAAAATATTCCTCACACTTATGTTTATTCACAAATGTTTGTCATTTCTTGTTTCTAAAATACACTCTAGACATGTCCAGAAACTTGTCACACCATGGAACCAACGAAACCAATGTCGGTTTCATTAATATTATTCGATTATATTACCTCAAAATACATTTTATATTTTAAGCTCTAAAGATAAAAATCTTTTTGTAAATAATATTTACATTTTTCTTTAATTGGCAGAACATATTTCTTACCGTTTTTTTAAAAGATTCGCAGTTTTAAAAGAAAATATTTAAATAATAGAAATAAATTTATTGTTGCAGAAATCGATTAGTGATTCGAAATTAAAGTGCGAGAATGACAATAAAGAACTAAACGAAAGGATAAAAGAATTAACAAATAAATGTGATGAAGTAAAGGTAAGTGATATTTTTCATTAGAAATATATCGATTTTCAAAATATCCTTTGTACAATAATTAAAAATTCATAAGAATGCATTCAAATCTCATTTGTCAAAATTGTTCAACTTATTCGACAAGTCTCATTCCATTTTATTTTTAAAATTTAATTCATGAAATTCTGTAATGTCCGATATTTGAGGACCTATCCTTTCCTTGACTCTCCCCTGATCTGGTATTTGCGCACACAGTGTAAAACAGCACCAAATTTATTTGAAATATTCGATAAATAATTAATGTTCCGGAAACTGCAAATTTTAAAGACAGATTCCATTGAGTCGATCATTGTTAAACATCAATAATCGATTTAATTATGACATTTGCAAGTGATTTCTGTTCCTTAAATTTCTGTGTGTAATGTAATCTGAATCGAATAGAAATTTTTACAGAGAAATAAGAAAAATTTCAGTTCCAAATTTGTGCTTCTGTGTGACAATAGAATGAATATTGAGGTTCACACAATTTTAATTGAGTTGTAACATTAAAGTCCTTGCAATATGAAGAAAGAGTCATCGATATTAAGGTAATCTTCCAGGTGAATTCTCTCTGGATCGATTCATTGTGCTGATGCCAGAGAGAAATGTGAGAAGATCGATAATTATTTGAGCTATTTCAACCACAAATAAAATAAAATTGTGTCATTATAATTTGAGTRCTGTTACAAATACAATCACAACARTGAGAGACTCACTCCAGTAACCAATGGACACAGATCCTCACAATTTAGCACTCTTCTCATTGATTGCTCCCATAAAAATGTCTCTCTTAATTCAGAAATATTTTCACACACAATCTTTATGGTCGATAATCGATGATGATAAATAATAATAATCAATAAATGATAAAATGTATTGTGGAAATAATAATCAATAATGATAATCGATAATATAATTTGATTGGATCATTTATTTTTATATATTATCACTGAAATATCATTGGATAATTGTAATAATCAGAGATTCTGTGGACGAGAATTCGTGTGGCGGATCGATAAATGGAGAGAGAAGAGCAAACAATCTTGTATCGACAGTGAATCATTCTATTCTCACAGAAACGGATATAAAATGCGTCTCTCTGTGTATCCTAATGGAATTAATTGTGGTAAGGGAACTCATTTGAGTGTCGAGTGTCGTGTGATGTGGGGCGAATGTGACGATATTTTACCGTGGCCGTTCAAACATGACGTAACATTTGAGCTGATCGATCGACACGCGACACAAATTCACACCAGCTCGACTGTCAAATACGGCGGTCAATACGAGCAAGAGAGCGGTATTTATTACAACAGAGATAATCGAAATGATTCATATTGGATCTGTTGTAATGACAAATTTGTGTCATTGAAAGAATTATCGAGTGATAATGATCGATCATTGATCGATAATGATCAAATATTTATCCGATGCAGAGTGCACATAATTAATTGACAGAGACAATCGATATATTTATCGATATTGATTATTATAAATGAGAAATGATAAAATCGATCGAATTTATTTTCGATTTTCCGAATAAAAATTCATCTTTGATTTATCGATTAATTTAATTAATAAAATGTAATTTCAAATTGATTTAATTATTTTATAAATTATTTATTAATTTATTTAAATATTTTTAATATCGATTTATTTTTATTGATTTATTTTATCAAATGAGAAATTCAATAAAATTARKGAATAATAAATCGATAGTGGAAATAATCTCCGCCATCGTGACAATCAATAACCGTACAKTTGTGCTCCAATCGCTCTCTCGTCCGTATCCAGCGAGTGCAGCATCCACTGACAGCGGAGTATTCTCCCTTGCGCCCTCTCTCCAAACACTCGATCGATATTCATCTCAATCTCCGATAATCTCCACTGTCTCCCGAGATTCCTCTGGTCGCACAATCACAAATCAATAATCAATTTAGGATAAAAATTATAAAATTATCACACATAATATTTTATAATTAATAAAAATTAATTTTATATAAATAATCGATCGATATTTTATTTTTTTCCAAAAGAAATCAGAGGAAAATATTTTGTAATTTATGAAAAATTAATTTCCGTTAATTTTAAAAGAACAAATCGATATCGGTGTCGGTCTTGCTGATATTGTATTCAAAATTAATAAACGATAAAATATTCTTTCGGTCTCTCAATCGCGAGTAAATAAATTATTTAATTAATTGTAAAATAACTGATTTAAATGATACTTATTTAAACACAAATAAAGGAAAAATTCGCGATACCAGCACTGAAATATTTCCACAAAAAACAATCGATAATGAAATAATTTTCCAAAAATTATTTTTTGAATATTTTATTTTAACATTTTTTTTGAATATTTATAGAAAAAATACAAAAAAATAAAATCAATTTAATTAAATTTCTTTCAATCAAATGGTAATTTAGTAATTAAACACAAATAATACATTTTAATTTAAAATTTTTAATACGAAAATATGTTTCGCCACTGTTGTGGCATCTTCAGTTCTGTATTTAATTAGAAAGTTATTGTTTATATAGAAAGATGACCATTACGTCACAGTGTGTTACGTCAAAATACTCTCATGTGATTGGACGAATCACTTTGCACATTTAGAGTAGGTGTACAAAACTTCAAAAAGAAGGAAGATGTGAATAGTTTATTAAACTTTATAATCAATTTACATCCAAACATTAATTTTACTTGTGAAAGTGAAAGTAATAAAAGAATATCATTTTTGGATGTATTGATTGAAAAGAAGCAGAATAGATTCATGACAGGGGTCTACAGAAAACCAACGGCCACTGGTCTTTACAGCACTCCGAGTAGTTTCTGTGACCCAAAATACAATAGAAATATGATACAAAATAAATTTGATTATTTTAAAAAAGTTATCATAAAAAAATTAAAATATTTTTACATCGATTTTATTTATTTCTTCATGAGACATTCAAATAAAATAAATTATTTGAATTATAATTGAGAGAATATTTTGTGTGTTGATGTTTTGTGCAGTGCTTGCATGATTAAATGTTGGGATAATGGAAGAAATCGATGGGAAAATGATAGTTAAGATCATTCGAATATATA
>MQRK01238382.1:0-10412 GCA_001938485.1 Girardia tigrina | reverse complement strand
AAACGCTTCAGGCCAGCGTGTGTTCCGGTCAATGATGGTGAGCAGATATGAGTAACCGTTGCATGGTGGTAGTGGACCAACGATGTCCATGTGAACGGTGTCGAAACGGCTACCAGTCGAGAAGCTGAGAACGGGCGGTTTCGTGTGTCTTGTTGTCTTGCTGACTTGACATTGTAAGCAACTTTTGCACCATAACTTAACGTCCCGACGCATGTGTGACCAGATAACCTTGGTGCGCAAAAGTTCATATGTCGCTTTGGAACCCGGGTGTGCCATTTGGTGAACAGCCTCGAAGGCCTCTTGACGGAGGGCGGGACCCAATATGGGGCATATGCACCCAGCAATGGAAGTAGAGAAATAGACGCGACCGCGTGCTGTTGGCCGTTCCTTGAAGATAGCTAGGTCCTTGTCCGAAGGGGGTTCTATTCTAAGATCTCTGGAGTGAACAGAGGTTCAAAGTCTAAGGCTGCCAGTTCAATTCGTGAGAAACAATCGTCTACGACATTGTCGGCACCTGCAAAAAATTTGATATTGAAATCGAATTGCTAGAGATAACTGATCTGCCGCTGTTGACGTGGTGAGGGATTCTTCATATGAAATATCTGCAGGAGCGATTTGTGATCGGTATGTACAGTCGATGATCTACCTATGAGGAGGTGTTCGAAGTGTTTCACTGAGAGGAATAGACCCAATAGCTCTCTATCGAATGTGGAGTATCTGGTCTGAACCGGTGACAACTTTTGGGAGTAGAATTCCAGTGGCTCCCGTGTGTCCCCTCGTGTCTGTGTCAAAACCGCTCTGACTGCGATGTTCGGTGCGTCGGTCGTCAACGTTATTGGCAATGATCCATCTGGGTATCGAAGTGATGTGGTGTGTATGATGTCCAGTTTTATTTGCTGAAACGTTTTGATTGTTTCATCAGACCATGACAGAGATTGCTTCTTTGGGCCAGAGAACATGTTAGTGAGTGGAGCCAGTGTCGCAGAGATGTGTGGGATGAATCTACAACAATGTGTGGTTGGCCCCACCCGCGGTGAGCAGTGATGATGTGGGATGAGCCGAGAAAATGGATACGGGCGATCCACGCGCGATTAGTGAAAGTAGTGATCTAGATGGGCCACAAGCCATCGAATGCGAGTTAGAAGAGCAAGTAGAGTGTCCGGTGGCGGCGACAAAGAGCTATTCGTCTTCCAGCGAGATTCGAGGAATTCGTCTGTACGGGAATTCAAGCCAGTTTCGGTGATCGGGTTCCCCCTGCTCAAGCGGTGTCTGCTTGTGTGCCTTGAGGCAGGGGGGCGTGTGGAGAAATAGCAATCGAAATTAAATACGATTGTTTTACTGGACTAATTAATTGCGGGAACTTTGAGCCTGGGGATTTTTTATCGGAAAAATGAAACTTTGCCATCAGCTTCGACTTATCACTTTTTTGCATTGAAATGTAAATAACTTCGAGATCTATTGATTAAGAAACACTGCGAAAATGAAATACTGATTTAAAATCTTGAAAAAGGAAGCAGTCTTAAAACGATACCAGTTAAATCAATGTTGATCAAACTGAATAATGAACTAAAAAACAAATACATTATGCATACAAAATAAGAATCTTGGTAATTACAATGAATCAGCTCACTCATCCAGAATCCATCAGCCATATTCTCAAGATGTATAAGATTATACCGGATCACAAACGTTTTGGAAAACAAAAACAAATTGGTCGAGTTTGTGCTCCCTAATACGAATTTGAGAAGTTGTTTTTTCTACAATAATCTACTTTTGATCCCTGTCGTAATTACATTTTTTATTTAAGATTTATTTAGTAGACATTTTTAATATGATTGTATCTATTTCAACACACAAATATTTTATAAGTATTACATATACAGTCGTGAACAATATTTTATACCCGTAAGAATTGATAAAAGCAATGGTTTGGAAGTACTAATTTTGGTTGACAAAATTCCAAAACATACACAGAAACGCTTAGAAATAATTTTCTGACATCAAATATTTTACAGTCACCGAATAGCTTGTTGATGCATGTTCTGCGTGACCCTCAGGTTGCCCCGAGAATCGGACGGAGGCAACAGAGTTGAGCAGTGGTTTATGTTGATTATGCTGGGCCCTTTTACAGTTCCACAACTTTTCAATGAATCTACATTGATAAATCCTAGGAGAGAAAACAAACTCGTTTGATGGGATTATTTTATTTGTGAATGATAAGTGGTGATGCAAGAGCGGGCGCAGCGGTTTTGTGGCTGCGGTGCGCCGGCGGCGGTGAACGAACGTCAGATCGGGGGGACAAATAGAAAATCATCTCACATTGTTTTTCGGCGATCCGAGACTCAATCTCTATACCCTTTGTCGATAAAATTGGATAGAATATTTCTGTTTTATCGGTATCAATATCTTGTTTCAATAAGTCTTTAGCATAAATCAACTGTGGTAAACTATCTGAGATTCCGAATCCAGACTTGAGTTTCAGATTGGCAACGGACCGGAAAAATTCGATTATATTGCATCGGAGATCGATCGATTAGGATCGACAGTAAACGAAATAACAATCATATTTATTGTCCGAATTTTTCTTTCTACTTCTCAATTCCAATGAAATTAATTTAGCGTCAAAGAAACTCTCAGCTTGTTTCTTCCGTATCAAAATTCCAGAAATTTGATTTAATAATTCAATTAAAAGAGGAAATTTTTCGTCAGTCGATAATAATATAATGGAATTTTTAACCGAAATAAAATTTAAATTTCCCAAATCATCAAAATACAATTTTAAATTGTCCATCAATTTTCGTTTCATTCTTTCTTAATATTCTAATCAAATGTTAATGGTTATTTGAAAAATCGGAAAAAAAATTCGCGCTAAAACTTTTATTAATCAAATTGACATAACAATCTCAATGGCGACTTTCACTTTGCAAATTCAAAAAAAGTTCGCACCAAACTTTTTGATTTATTTGATCAATTCAAACAAACTCAAAAAAAACTGTGTCGAGAAAGCTCTAAATTAACAAAAACCAAAATTGCGGCAAATTCACTCTCAAAACAATTTTAACTATTTGTCAGAAAATAAAATTCGTTCGACAACAAAATTTTTCAAAGTCAAATCGGTTTCAAGTTCATAATCAGTCATTCAATAAAAAATTCAAAGAAAATTTTACACACTTAGAAAGTTCCAGCAATTTAATGCACTAAATTTCAGCAATACCAAAAATTAAGTTAAATTCGAATTTTCACAAATTGATTCCTTTTTATCAATCTTTGATACTAGTAAATAAATAACCCGTCATGACGGGTATAATTATATAGAATAAATTTTCAAAACACGTTTTTTCTTAAAATTCATTTTTTTGCATTCTATAAGAATATACATTAATTATTATTGTAAATGATGATTCGTTATTACCCACAGACTTATGGACACAGTTTTTTTAATTTTTATTATAAGTCAATTCCTACTGAAATTAAATAATCAGTCATTTATTCATCTAAATCAGGAAAAAAATTAATTAAATGTCACTTATAATTTTCGTTTATCACAAGGTCCCATTATTAAAATTAATGTCTATTTCTCAAATATACATTATGTAAGGTAAAAAAACATTTTGCAAAAAACTAACTGTTTAATAAAAATTATACCTTTGTTTTATCTCATCAAATTTATCATTTTCAAAGAACAAATATTTAAATCTTAATTAAATAAGATATTATAATTTTTTTCTCAGTTTCTTATTAAAAATGCCGATGTTAAAAGACATTGTAACTATATACAAAAATTATTCCAAATACCCCTATTTAAATTGTGCGAAATTCATATCGAATAACGATCCGATTCTCGTATGAATTATTAATTTAATTATCTACTTACAATTGTAAGTAAATAATATAAGCGTTCTTGACAGAATCAGTCAGTCACAGATCAAGACAAATATATATATATATATATATTAATGATCTTCGTTTTTTTCTCTTCTGGTTGATCAATGATTTGATTTGCCGGACGCTTTTTTGATTGGTTCGCGCTTCTTTCAATATCATCGAAGATATCGATTGAATTAGATTTATTCTGATTTTTATCGCGAAACAATAAGTAATCTTGTAGACGTATTTTATCAATTCGATCAATTTTTATCGAAACATTATTGAATTTATCGTAAATCTTTTCATCTTTCACGTATACAACAAGATCTTTGATGTTCATCAGAATATAATCTTGTTTGCATAACATCCAACGGTTCAAATTTCTGGATCTCTCACTTTTATTTCTGACTCGAACAATGGAAATTCTATTTCCCAATATAACCCAAGATTTTTATCTAATTTTATTCGATCATTTAAATGATTTAAAGATGATATTTTTTGTCAGATAGCAATTGATGATGAGAGAATCGAGTAACCGAACGATCGCTTCGTGTATCGTAACATCAAGATAGTTATTTACTTCAATACTTTTTAATTTCGTGTGCTTAACAGAAATTTCACATCGAAATTAGGATTTGTTTTTTATACTTTCAATCACTTTTCTCATACATCCATGGAGCCACTTATGAACGATATGGAATCGAATTATTCTGTTTAAAATATTCATGAATCGATAAATAATCAGTTAATGATTATGAAATTGTTAGTTTACTCCAACTAATTCAACAAATACTCGAAAACAAATTTTTCCAGAAACAATTTATTTTTTACACAATTTGATATGATTCTATTATTACAGTAAAACAATTCTCAAGGTCACTAGAAAAAATGTTAAAAAAACTCATTTTTGTCTTCAAATTAATTTTTTCCACAAAAAACAAATTTTGCATTGATATAGCCGTCATAATAAAATTTCAGTGAAAACGATTGTAAATTTAAAAATAACAAAATTGCTTTTTTCAACTTTTAGGAATATATAATAATGTCCACGACAGTATATATATCATAAATCTATTTCAGTCTACACAGTTTCAATGATAATACATCCCTAGTTTGATTCCTATGGGAAATTCAGTCGTGGTCTTTCAGAATTAGTCCTTGTGCCAGTCAGTGTCTCATTATTGGTAGGTGTTGGGATTCTTCGATGAAGGAGTTGATATCTTCTATAAATAATTATGTTTAAGAAATTATCCTAACGATTGTCATTCAAATATTTAACCTTAAAATAGAACTTAATGGAAGAAACGCATTGTTATTTGAAGGTCTTGAATGGGGTATACATCCTTTACAATCCGGATGACAATTAATTCCATTAACTCCACATTTGCAACCCTCTGACGTGTCTCCCCGACCCTATAAAAATATCACAAAAATGTTTTGAAAAATATTTAATCGTATCAACTTATAGAATATGTTAATTGAAAATGTTGTACCTTAAAATAATTACATAATATAAATCACAAAGATTATTATGACTTAGAAATAATTTTGGATGCAAAATAATTTTAAATAATTTATGTACATAAACGGATAATGAATGGTTACACTACTCGACAAAAATTATTTTTAGACACTGCAATTACATATACATTTCTTTAGTGTGAGGAATATTTGGTGTGTGTATGTTTTTGTGTAGTTTTTGCATATTCAAATGTTGTATGTTGATTTGGGATTGTGCCTCTCATAACCAGATGGATATTCAATATTTAATTTTTTTATAATCTGAAACTAATTTATTTAAATTTAGATTTAATATTCAAATTTTTAGTTTTTATTATTTCAGCTTTTAAATAATTTTAATGATTTTATTTTTGTAAATTTTTAAATAATTAAAATCAAATTAATGTTTAAAAATAACTATAAAAATATTTTATTTCAGCCAATCAAATTTAAATTAAATATTTTAAAATAAAATAATCTCATCAAGTATAGTTCAGATTATAATGGGAGATATTTAAAATTGATTGATGGATCTAAGTGAAAGCATTACTGTTGATCATCATAAAGATGATAAAAATTGTGAATGTAATAAATGTTCTGTCAAATGTGTGAGTTCTCTTAACACTTAGTATGTTTGATGCACTGATTTCGAATTAAAAATTCGTTTAGTTCTGTTAAATCCCCTAACTATGTCACAGGATAATCAGGGAAAACTTATTTTTGGTACAAAATACAGTACGAAATAAGAAAATACAGGGCGGTCAAATTTGAACAATGAACTCAATGAATTAAATTTCCCTCAAAAATACTTATCTTGGTTCCACACTTCTTTATTTTATTCGAGTACGTGTGCTATTAGTTTCAGTTTTTCACAGTTTTCCATATTTTTTTAGTGATTATTTCATTTAAAATTCATTTCACCAAGTGGTTGAATCAATTTATCACAGATGTATATTTATCGTCGAGGAAAATTATTTAAATATTATTATTTATATTATTTAAACAAGACCATCGTAACTTTAAAAAGGAAGTTTGGATCGTCTCACTGCATTAACTACTCGATGGTATCTCGATTGATCGATAAATTTCGACGAAAAGAAAGAGTTGCCGATGAAACAGAAATCTGGGGAAGAAAAATGAGCACCAGGATCGACGATACTATCGAAAGAGTCCAAATCTATTTCCTAGAAAACCCAACTACGTCTCAAAGAATCGCTTCTAAAGAATTAAGAATCAGCAGATCTTCTGTGCAACGCATCAGGCACTTGACCTGGACCTCTTCCCAATCAAGCTTCAAGTGATGCAGCCCATTTCGGAAAATGTCACAAAATAGACATTTGAGTTTGCTAACCCGATGGTTACGATGATGGAAGAGATGTCTATCAATATTGGGCAAATTTCGTTTAATGACTAAACTTATTTTCATCTAGATGGCTATGCCAACAAGTAGAATATGTGATACTGAGATGTAAAATAAATTACTCGTAATGATTGTAAAATAGTTACATCCAAGACGACTAACAGTATGGTATACCATATCATCAAAAACTTTTGTTGCATCGATATTCATAAGATCTACTGTTACTGATTGATTTTTCACAAATATTGAATAAAGAAGAATTTCAAAAGATCAAAGAACTCAGCATGACAGAATAATTTTGGTTCATGAAGGACGGAACGCGCCTGCGTCGAAACCAAAAAATTTTCACGTTCTCGGTAAATAAATTCGGATTAAAACTGATCAGTTCCAACGCTCCAAAGATGTCTAGAGGAGAAATAGAATGGCCACCTTACTGCCCTCAATTTTTGTGATTGGTTTCTTCTGGGTTATCTCTAAGACAATATCTACTTGGATCGACCGGTAAATTTCGATGAATTGAGGAGGGCCATTTCTTCAAAGATTAGGCAAATTAAACCTGAAAGTGGGTTGAATAATTGTTGTAAGAACAATTCTGCATGTAATATTAATAAATATTCAAAAAATAATATTGATTATTAATTATTCAAACTACTTTCGCTATTCGACATTCTTTCTTGATTATTATATTTTCTGAATTTCATCCTAATTTCTGAAAATAATGGAAAAGATTTATAATATTAATTAATTATAGAATTTCTAATTAGTTGAAATCAAATCTAAACATTTTGAAAAAATTACAAATTAAATTTATATAAAAAATAATGGCAATTGATATTCTTCATTATTAAAAAGTGAACGCCATTTTTCAAAATTTATTTTTGTAATTAATTTCGGCGGATTACCCGCCATTTTCAGATTAAATTAACACTGGCTTTTTGCAGCTTATATACGAGAAAGGTGATTACACAACCAATCATGTAATAAAGGCTCTATTTGAAAATGTTTAACCGAGAAGTTGAGTGTGAAGCTTGAATATTAATTTTTGGATCCATGGATCTTATTAATAAGGCCTCACACGTTACTCTCTCCTAGTAATTTTTAAATCGATTACACAGANTTTGAAAATCATTTTCTCCGATTTTCTTTTTACATTTTAAATTATGTTCTCCAATTATCCAACCGACTATGCTCTTTGATCCGTTTGCAGAGATGACGAGATGTCTCTCCAATGTATGTGGCGTTACACCCATTACATGTATAGGATAAACAAGATTGGAGCACAAACCGAGAGGAGTGGGAGATTTATTACTGAACATATCACGAATTTTATATGATTGGGAAACAATTTTTAGATTCATGGTATTTGGGATAAAACTTTTCAAAATTGATGATTTCAAATGTTTAAAATCCTCTGAATAAGGAATCGATAAGATATACCTTGATTCAAGTGGGTTATAATTTATATTGAGGGAAATGGTATGATGGATCATATTATTAAGATTTTTACGATTTTTAGACTCATTTAAAATTTTATCTAAGGTTTGATGAGTTAATTTTTCGATAAATGATTTTGACCATCCATTCTTATTTAATAAACTTGTTAATTTATTTAAACTTTTATGGGTATTTAAATATGTTGACAAAAGAGAGCAAGAACGATATATTAAATATTTAATCATGTTTCTTTTGTACCTAGTTTCACAGAAACTACCCGGAGTGGTGTACAACCCCGTGTC
The DNA here is from genome assembly GCA_001938485.1 of Girardia tigrina. Classification (NCBI taxonomy): domain Eukaryota; kingdom Metazoa; phylum Platyhelminthes; order Tricladida; family Dugesiidae; genus Girardia; species Girardia tigrina. The sequence goes on along the minus strand of MQRK01238382.1, from coordinate 1,949 downwards.
AGTTTTCTTTCTGTAAATCCCAGTTTCATAGCAATTAGATTTCCTGTTGATCAATAGGTTTAAAAATGGTAGAGTACTCTGCACTTTTTCCTCTACTGTGAATTTGATATTAGAATGGATCGAATTCATATAATTTAGAAATGGTTTTACATGATCTTTATTTTCGAAAATCAAAAATACATCATCTACATATCTTTTATATACAAGTGGTTTATAACCAGAAAAAAATCAATATTTTCTTCAATTTTGATATTCTTCAAATCGATTAAAAAAACTTATAAATTTACGCAAATTATTTGGTGTTTTTCAATTTGATGTCCAAAATACAGTTTTAAACTTAAGTGATGAAACTTTAAATGAAGATGAAATGAATTTATTAAAATTTGGTCCTAAACATAGTATTCGTAAAAAATTAATAAACATAAATTCCAATCAAAAATTGAATGTATGTTCAAGTTTTATAATTTAAATTACCCGCATTTAAATAAAAGCGTGGATTTTGAAAATTTTAAAAATGTACTTTATAAAAATAGTATTAACTATATTAATAAAAATGCAAAACAAAGTAATAAAGATTTTTTAATTTTAAAAAATCTTTCAAAAAAGAATATTAATATCTGTAAATACGATAAAAGTAATGGATTAGTTATTTGAAATGAAAAAGATTATATTAATAAAATGGAAAATGTACTTCAAAGTCAGCAATTTGAAAAAAATTGATAAATTTCGAAAAAATGGGATATTAGTCCCTTTAAAAGATGAAGAACATCTCTCGTCTTTATTAAATAAATTAATTAAAAATGGACACCTTGATGAAAAATTAGAGAAGCAATTAAAACCAATAGGTTCTCAACCGGCTAAGTTATATGGACTTCCTAAAGTTCACAAGGATGGTGTACCTATGTGTCCAATTCTTTCAATGGTTCAAACTGCAAAATATGACATCGCTAAATTTTTAGACTTTAAGTTAAAATATTTAATATCTGAAAAGTATGAATGTCGTGATAGTTTTGAATTTGTTAACTTTATTTCCAATTATGAATTAAGTAATAAAAATTAATTCATGGTTTCGTTTGAAGTGACTAGTTTATTTACTAATGTCCCACTAAATGAAACCATAAATTTATGCTGTGAAATTTGGAAAAATAATTCTCATGAACACAAAAATTTAAATGTGGTTGCATTTCGAGAACTTTTGATACTTGCCACATCAAATATAAATTTTTTATTTAATAATCAATGGTACAAACAAGTGGATGGTGTTGCAATGAGATCTCCATTAGCACCAACATTAGCCTCTATTTTTTTGTCCAAAATTGAAGAAAATATTGATTTGTTTTCTGGTTATAAACCACTTGTATATGTAGATGATGTATTTTTGATTTTCGAAAATTAGAGATCATGTAAAACTATTTCTAAATTATATGAATTCGATTCATTCTAATATAAAATTCACAGTAGAGGAAGAAGTGCAGAGTACTCTACCATTTTTAAACCTATTGATCAACAGGAAATCTAATTGCTATGAAACTGGGATTTACAGAAAGAAAACTGACACGGGTTGTACACCACTCCGGGTAGTTTCTGTGAAACTAAGTACAAAAGCAACATGATTAAATGTTTAATATATCGTTCTTGGTCTCTTTCGTCAACATATTTAAATGCCCATGAAAGTTTAAATAAATTAACAAGTTTATTAAATAAGAATGGATGGCGAAAATCATTTATCGAAAAATTAACTCATCAAACTTTAGATAAAATATTAAATACAGCACGATATATGACATTTATGTTCCACGCCTTCATCTCTGATTTAAAGGCTTCAGACCAGTTACTAAGAATTTGAATGAACCTATTATCCCCTTAATAACTTCTTCTACCCATTTTTCGTCATATCGCTGGGCCTGATTTGGTTTCACCCATACTTTATCTCCCTCTTTGAACTATGC
>MQRK01238367.1:27909-38419 GCA_001938485.1 Girardia tigrina | reverse complement strand
TTCATCATTTATTTAATAATAATATTGATTTTATATTCCCTCATTATCCGAATTATTTCACAATCCGAAAGGAATTCGATTTTTAATTTTTCGGATTAATGAGGGTTGACTGTATTCCTCACACTCGCTATCTTTATGTGTTAATAAAACAGTATTTCCATTTACCAAATATACTATGGATCTTCTATTTTATTTATTATAATTATTGACAACAATAATAAATACCAATTTAAATAACTTGAACACAATTTACCGTCAAGAAGTCGAGATCGATACACGGAGTCAGACAGACTGTTCGGTTAATAAAACGAATTCTCTACTTCAGTCATTGATTACAATGCCAACCATATTTACTGTCCTTCGGTCGGCCTGTTGTCCGGGGTTCTACATTACTTCCATCACCATTCTATCTATGTCGAAATTCCGAAAGATTCACTCTGGATTAAGGACGGGGTTGATTAAATCAGGTTTATTAAGAACACAAATTTGACTTTTCATATTTTTATTTAAACAACAATTTTGATTGTCCTTAAGACAATCTTTGACAAAGTTTTCGTACGATTTCAATCTAAACTAAATTGATTAATGAATTTATTCTTATTATTTTTTTAGCAAATGGGGAAATAAATATTTTAATAAAATATTTACTAAAAACTTATTGGATAGAAATTAAAATGATTATTAACTATTTAAAAAATATTAATTTGATTTATTTATTAAAAATTGTCAAAACTAATTAACTTATTGAAAATTGTAAAATTATTTGAAATTAAAAATAAATTTAAACATAATATATTTTTAGATAATAAGAATTAAAATATTAATCATCCATCTGGGTAGGAGAGACACACTTCCAAATCAACATACACATTCAAACACAAAACATCAAACATTCAAAATATTCCTCACAAGGTTATTAATTATTAAATCGGAAATTATTAAGCAGAATCCAATTACTAAATCAGAATTAAATAAACTATTAAATCAGAATTCAATTATTAAATCAGAATTAATTAAAATATTAAATCATAATTAAATATTAAATCAGAATATTATCAAATCAGAATTAATTAAACTATTACATCAGAATTCAAGTATTAAATCAGAATTAAATATTAAATCAGAATATTATCAAACCAGGAATCAATTATACTGTAGTGTACCCACTACTTCAAACACTTTCGTGTCGCATATTGTGTTTGTGTATATTGAAATTGGTATATTTGTGTATTTGTCATGTTTGTGAGAATAATTAATAACTATATAATTATAAATTAAAATACATATAATTATTTATATCAATATCATATTATATCAAAGGATCCTGAATATATAACAACTCCTGAGATTGTTTAAATCAAGCAGTGGAATTAATTTTAGACGCGCATAATTTGATTGTGTAATAAAAATAAACGTTCAACAATTTTTGGATTTTTAATATGGAAAATTCATATAATGTTATTGTTTGTTGTTTGTGCATTGATTGTTGACGCCACTGTTCGGAGCCAGTATGAGTGTGCGGCCGCGACACATTTATGTAAATGTACATTTTTTTATTTCTGTGTATGTTGTTTGAATGTTGTTGTGACACAAACATTTGCTGTTCACATTTCAATTATCCCTAACCCGTCTCAATCGGAAGCAAATATTCATGTTGGTGCTGGTAAAACAAGATCTAAAATGCCGTTTTGTCACTAAAGAAATTATGAATTATAATAATAATATAATTATAATATAAAATATAATTATAATATAATAATATTATTATAATAATAATATAATATAATAATATAATAAATCAATAAAAATATTGATTAATAATTCTCATCAAATTACCGAACAATTCTAATTTTCAAGAGCGTATACCTGGATTTTACCTCTATTAAACATGCAAAAGGATATTGTTTGGCATTGACAATTATGACTTATTAATGATGACTTATTTATCCGATATTGTCATGTATGTTCCTTTATTTTATTTTTTTGTATTAAAGAGTTGATTTAGTTTCTTTTTACTTTAATTAATTGTTTTTTTGCTAATTTATTTTGTTGTATTTATACACAACTATGCTCATAAAATAGTTTTTTGATTAGCCTAGTTTGCTCACTGTTTAAGTATTCTATTTATAGTAAAAGCAACGAATTTATTACATATATGTTAATTCGTCAAATTCGTTGCTTTTACATATACTATTAAATCAGAACTCGCGAGGACTGACACTGACAACGGAACGCCACGGTATTAATATGTTAATCTTTAAAACAACTCTATCATGCACACTAATTCTAATAGAAGATATGTCCTACTATATACACCTATCCCTACCAACTCATCCTGCTTTCACCATCTCCACCTCTCTCGGCTCAACAACACTATCTAACATTGTCTCCCTTCGACTCATTACCTTCGCACGACATCGGTCTCTTAACCACTTTGTCGAACCTTCACAACTCGTACCACGATCGCGAGCTATTAATGTATTCTCCTCGTAGTTTACAATCTATCGGGATAGTAAATAAGAATAACACGAAAAGTATTCATTAAATACATATATTAAATCAAAAATATCATAATGTTGCATTGAATAAAAAACTAAACAGAATGGGTTTTAATATTATAATCGTCATACGAAGCCTCAATTAATTATACATAATATGAAATGAATAAAGAAAATAAAAACGAATTAGAGCATATCAAAATGATAATTAGACATTGTATACCTTCCGTAACTGTGTAACTTGGAATTGATAATAGATTACGAACAATATTTTGACGTGTAATATTCGTGCAAAACAATTAAAAGAATAATTCGTCGTAGAACTCGGTGTGAGATTTTTTAAGAAAATTGTACTTCATAGATATGAGTTTTTAAAAATCGTGAAAATTGTGTGTCTGAAAATATTGGGTTTTTTGTGTGTTTTACCGTCAGGATGTGCACGGTATATACACTTGATTGGTTGCACACCCAGTCCGACTTTCTCGGGAAGTCTGTAGGTATACATCATTTGTCTTTATCCTGTTTACTTGACAGGAAGGAGGGAAGGGGGGGAAACATGATTGCAAGATTCGCAATCAGTGTAATTCGTCTGAACTGATTATTCATCATTCAGCATCTGGTTCACTCATTATTCCATTTGTTTATCAATGACAGAGAGGATTATGGGCAGCACATCCGTCCCCGTTTAAGCAGTTGCATACTGTTGATAATAATCAAGTAGAATTATTCTTCGCTGTTATTGACATTTAATCAACCTACACTTCAGGTAATTATGTCGTGAACCTGGGTCGTCTTCTCTGTCATGCGGCGGCACTGCATTGTGGACCACACAGGATGTTCGAGGATTCGTTAGATTTACCGGCATTCAGGAAACATATGTCATTCAAGTAAACATTTAGTAGAGGTATTCTGATTTAATTATCTGGTTTACACTCTCGGGATGTCTGTGGGTTCAATTAAAACTCGGTATTTGCATGATTCACACTGAATCATCTCTAGTAATTTTTAATTAATCAAGGTTTTAAATTAATTTTTGCTTTCTTTTTAGGGTCTCTACAAGGGTTCCTGAAGTTTACCTCGACGGAAATGTAACATAACCTACTCCAAGGGACCTTCCTCTTCATCCTTGTCGCTTTACCCGTGCTTAATGCTTATTTACACCTAATCGGAGATAGTCGAGTTTGACTATCTCCACATTATTACGAAGCATCTCAGCGGGCGAGTGTTATAGGGGAAGAAAGGGTTTCCTTTGGAAGTTTATACACTTCCGATCGCAACAGTTTGATGCACATTTTGATTCTCTATCTGAGTGTACAATTAGAATTTTCATATATTGATTACTTTTACCTATAGTTAGCATAATGTGTAAATTTACACAAAAAGCACATCGATTTTAGAGGTACAGGGAATTAGAATATCAAAAAGGGCTGATGCACTTGAATAGAAACCCATATACGTACATTCAGATTTCATATTAAAATTTTCAAAAAAGTTCTGAAAAATCGAAGTTTTCGTATATATATTAAACTAATGTGTTATATGTATGTTATCCACCATCAAACAATACATCATTTTGATGAAAAATTAGACGAAGTCATTAAAAATTTTGAGGAAAATGATATAATCGAAAAATGTAGTTCACCATGGAACTTTCCATTGGTATGCGTCTGGAAGAAAGAGAAACAAGAAATACGAGTGTGTATGGATTTTCGACAATTAAATAAAGTTACTCTCAGACCAGCATTCCCTATGCCAAATGTGGATGATATGTTGAACACATTGAATGGTGCAAAGTATTTCACTACAATTGACTTGGGAAACGCATACTATTAAGTTGAACTTGATGAAGAATCAAAGATTAAAATGGCATTCTCGACAAAGAATGGTCAATATTGTTTTAAAAGAATGCCTTTCGGAATAGCAGCCGCTCCGGCCACCTTTCAAGAACTAATGGTAAAAATTCTTTGGGAATTGAACTGGAAGGAAGCAGTCGTATATTTAGATGATATCTTGATATTTTTAAGGATAAGAAAGAACATCTACAAAGAATTAAGAATGTGTTTCAAAAAATCAAAGAATCAGGTTTGAGGATAAATCCAGAGAAATGTCAATTTCTAGTAGAAAAGACCAAGTTTTTGGGCTACGCAATAAGCAAAGATGGTATAGAAACTGATAAAACAAAGATTGATGCTATTAACAAATTTCAAAACCCATCATGTATTATACATTTAAGGAGTTTCTTGGGTTTGACAAATTATTATAGAAAATTCATAAAAGATTATGCAAGACATTCGAAAGTTTTAGAAGACCTGTGTGGCAAAAACAAGGATAAGAAAATAATATGGACAAAAGAATGTGACGAAGCTTTTCAGAGATTAAAAGAAAGAATGGTTCAAACTCCAATCTTGGCGTATCCAGACTTCGATAAAGAATTTTTATTGGAAACAGATGCAAGTTTCGATACGATTGGAGCAGTACTGTCACAAAAAGACTCCAGTGGAAGAGAAACAGTCATAGCATATGGTTCTCAAAAGATGAATAAACATGAACTTGGTTATTGCATTACCAGAAAAGAATTACTAGCGATATATTATTTAACTCAGCATTTTAAGCATTTCTTATATGGGAAAAGATTCTTGTTGCAAACAGACCACAAAGCTATTACGTTTATGATGACCACAAAGAACCCAATAACACCGCAATTTCAAACATGGATAAATTTTCTCAGCGGTCTTGATATGAGAATGGAATACAGGAAAGGTGAAAGACATTCAAATGCAGATGCTATGTCGAGAAACTCTTGCGAATTATGTAGTCAATGTCAAACAACACACGAAGAAGCGAAGAAAGGAAAGATTAAAACTCGAATCCTAGCGTTACACGAAGAACCAAATAATTTCAAATGGCAGAATGATAATAAAGAAATCGAACAAATCAAGAAAGATTTGAAACAAGGAAGAACAAATAAATGGAAAGTGAAAGATGACATTGTAGCAACGGAAAATAATAAGTACTGGATCTCGAGAACAAATAGAACCGATTTTATTGAAAATATGCATAAGATTTTATGTCATGCTGGGGGTAAAAAGGTTTTTAACTACCTCAGAGATGATTTTGATATGGAAAATATGAGAGAAAGATAAAAGAAGTTGTTCAAAGTCGCATAAATTGTCAAAAGCGAAAAACACTAACTGCTAAAACAAAAGAAAGACATATTAAGCAATTTGCAGATGAACCTTTTCAGAAGATATATATCGACTTTTGTGGCCCATTCAAGAGAAATGTTAATGGATACCAGTATATTTTGGCGATAATTGATAAATTTAGCCGATATATTAGCCTGAATGCAGTTGCTCACCAAGACGAGAGAACGCTACGGAAAATATTGCTGGATAGATAAATATAAATATAGACTATATATAAATATAGACCACGTAAAGAAATCCATGTGGATAGAGGCAAAACATTTGAATCAGAACTATTTAAAGAAACACTGAAGAAGTTTAAGATAGAAGTATTTTATTCAAGCCCGTATCACCACAATACCAATGGAATTATAGAACGACAATTTAGAACAATTAGAGATGCTCTTAATATCAGAATATAGGATGGAACGCATAGAAATTGGACGGAAGTATTATCAGAAATAGAATTTATGATGAAAAGTACCATTCATGCTACGACAGGTATCTCACCAGCAGAAATAATATATGGAAGGAAATTAAGACATTGGTGGAAAAATAAAAAAGATAAAGGAAACCAAATGGGAAAAGAAGGAAAAGCTCCAGAAACGAGAAGAATTTTCAAAGTTGGAGACCAGGTATTGATCAAGAGAAAAAATGCATCAAAAGAAGACGACCGATATATTGGCCCTGCAATGATAATAAGACGGAGACATGAAAGAAGTTATGAATTGCAACTCGACCATGGTAAAATATTAATAAGAAATGGAGAATGGCTAAAGCCATTTAAATCGAGGTGGATGTGAGGGATAATTTGGAATGTTGTAAGTTTGTTGTTTGTATGCTGTTTAGATTTGTGACTCTCCTACTCAGATGGGATTGATATGTTTATTGATTGATTATTTGAATCTAATGAAATTAATTTAATNATATTAATTTTAAGTACTAATTAATTAAAGTTTGATAATTATGAATTTTAATAATATTTTCAGTAAATGATTTTAACTTATTAAATGTAATATATTTAAAAAATTAATGTTTATTTAAAAAATTATGTAATGAAAATTATCCAATAAAAATTATGAGAAATTAAAATTTATTATTAATCTTTCCCATTCATTGTTTTTTTAGATTTGAATATATTAACAAAAAACTATATCAAACAAAGAAAGATGACCAATGAAAATTGTTGTGAAGAAACTGTTTGTGTTGTAAATAAATGTTTGCATTCAAATTGTGATGCTGTTAATAGTTCCTAAGGACAATACTGAAAGCACTTGCAATATAAAATAGCTACTTTTTCTGAAATGCGAACATACGAAAAAATTTTACAGACTAAAAAAATTTGAATATTGCCCCAGAAGCACTAGAATTTAAAGACTCATCAAAGCTTCCAGATTATATAGTAAATGAACTATGATCACATTATAAGTTCTTTCAATATTTTCTTGATGACAAATTTATAAATCTAATTTGCGAGCAAACGAATTTATACGCAACACATAATTCCTAATAATAACTTATGTATTACTAGGGCCTACATAATTGGATTTACCGGAATCTGTCAATATATGTCTGTGTTGCACTTGTCAAATACAAGAAGCTATTGGAGAACTGACATCAGATTAGACGACATACGAAATGCAATGTCAATAAATGTGTTTGAACATTTGAAATCCAAAATACATTTTGACGATAATAGTAACATACTGAATCCTAACCATCCCAAATATGATAAATTATTCAAAATTAGACCCCTTATTGATGAACTTAACAAAACATTTTCATCTATTCCGAAAGAAACTCAAATGGTTGTCGATGAACAAATATGGACAACGAAATTCCGGCATCATCTCAAACAATATTCACCTATTAAACCTCACAAGTGGGGTTTTAAAATATTTATTTTATGTGGAACTTCAGGCTTCGCGTACAATTTTGAAATTTATGCAGGTTCTAAATATAATTTTACCATAAGGCAAAATGAAAAACCCGATCTTGGTGCAAGGGGAAATGTTGTAGTAAGGTTAGCAAGAGTAATAAATAAATTTGATAATTGTACTCTTTATTGCGACCACTATTATACTTCCTTTTCAATTGCTATTTATTTGGTTAAACAAGGCATATTTAAGCTAGGTACCGTAAGAAGAAATCGCCTACCAAATTGTAAATTGAAAGATGAAACACAAATGAAAAAGTTTCCGAGAGGTACTTCGGAAGAATATACAACTTATGTTGATGGAGTAGAAGTAAGTTATTGTTCTGCCTGACCCTCAGGTTGCCCAGAGAATCGGACGGAGGCAACATGGTTACACATAGGGTTTGGAAAGGGCGGGTTTCAAGCCCAAAGCCCGTCGAGCTTCGGGTTTATGTTTCTCGAAACTTTCTTACTAAAAAAATTCTATTTTTTTTTAAATTTCAAATTTTCATTAATATTTTTTTAAAATAGTGAATCAATAGAAAATATAAAAAAAATAAATCTAAAATCTTTAATTTTGAGTTACATCCAATTAAAATTCTGACATTTTCTGTAAATTTGCTTCAGATTACTAATTTATTAATTTTGGTTTTTAATATTTAAACATGTTGTGAATTGTAATAATATCATAAATAATTATTGTTTAATTTTTTTAATTTATTGTGTAACTCACACAGTGATTTATTTTGATTATGCTGGACCCTTTGAATCATCATAATATTGAGACTGAATCTCCAATTGATCACTACATCAAATTCAACGGCATTGAAATCGAGAAAGAACTCATCTTTAGTTAATTCGATTTTTGGACTCCATTCCAAGCACTCACACAGTGCCAAGATCGCCACCGAGTCGTGCACACGCAGAAATCGCACTGGCAAATCAAATCGGAGTTAAACACAAATATCAGAAATTGATTTTCCTTTCCATCCGAATCAAACAATATCAACAGCACGCGCAAATCATACAGATGCTTCGTTTCACTGACTTGATTGTATATACGATTCGACTCGATGTTATCGTACTTCAAGCTGAGAAACAGCACGCATAAACTGCGTCCCATCACAAAATCAGGCTAAATCTCCGCAAACTCCCAACGGACACCTCCAACCAGCTGCAAAACCGGATCTCCGATCTGGCGCCGATTCACAAGCAAATTCGACGAACTGGCAACACCCGATCCCGCATTGGAACCGGTCGACAGATCATTCGATCCAGCGATATCGGCGAATGGATCAAAATTACATGACAATCTCGAGGTGACATCAAAAGATTTGGTCTTTTGTTCGTCTGTACTAGTCAATAGGGGATCAAACTTGCCCTGTTTGTATAATTGAAATAAACTGCCTTTTTTTCTTCAAAATTCAAATTTAGCTATTTAGATTCCATATTTTCAAAAGAAACTCGATCAATTTCAACAAAATATTAAAAAAAACAAATTTTCCTAGAAACTATTTATTTTCTCCACAATTTGATTGATTTAACTATTAAACAATTTAAACATTTAAACAATTTTCAAGATTATTACCAAAAAATGTTTTACAAAATAAATGTCAAAAGAAACTCATTTTGTTCAAAATTAATTTTTTTCACCATAAAAAAACACAAAAACAAATTTTGCATTGATATAACCGTCATAACAAAATTTCAGTGAAAACGATTGTAAATTTGACGATGGACAATTTTCGGGTTTCTTTCAATGATATAAATAAAGATAATAATAAATTAAAAATATAATAATTTTAATATTAGAATCCCGATCAGTAATATTGGCTGGCTTGATAACAAACTGACGACACTTCTATCAACCAGAATGAGCTAAATTCCGAAATCTACAATAAAAAAATTTGATAGAAAAAAAGGGGACAATTGAAATTGATTGTCCATATATTATCAAAGACTACAATAAACATATATGGTATAGACTTATTAGATAGTCATATATGAAGACAAAAAATTCAATTACTTTCGAAAAAATGGTATTTTAGAACATTTTTTCATTTATTGGATTTGACAATTATAAATGCTTGACTACTTTACCATCGTGCGCTCAAACAAAACGGGGAACCTTTAAATGTGTCTTTATGGGAATTTCGACTTGAAATTGCGAAATCTTTGTGCATGATGGGATTATCTACATCGAAAAAAGAGGTAGACCAAAAAATGTCGAACAAAATCTGGAAGCCAAAAGACACCGTGGTTCATTTCATACAATAGTAATATTAAATTCACTTTATGATCGTATTGCATATAAAGTTAACATGAAATCATTTAACAGAAAAGATGTCACAAAAATGAACTCAATTAAATTTTATTTATAATTACATTACATTACTGAAGAATATTTTTCTTCCATTTCCATATTTGTTTACAAAGAGGACATTTAATGAACCTTTCTGAACAACTCGAACAAAATACGTGACCACAATAGATTCTTTTATTTATATGATTTCCCAAATATATATCGCACAACTGCATATTTTGTCAAATCACAAACTAACAAGTAGTAGAATTTACTTTTTCTGATATTTTAATAATATTTTTATTATTTGGTTTAAGTGAGAGATTTCCTTTATTAAAATGATTGTTGTGCTTAATATTGTTTAAGAGTTCTGTAATCGATTCTGATTTGAAGAATAAATCATACTTAATAATTTATTGATAGAAGATAATGTAATTGAATGTATTATAATATAATAATAAATAAAAAAGTTTTAAAAACCACGTTTTCATATGGACTAAAAAGAGGAAAATAATTTTTTTCTAGACATGTGAGAAATTTTATGCCTAACCAAAAACGTGGGGCGGATTTCTGAATTACTGCTATTAGTAACTGCTATTTCCTCTTTACT
>MQRK01238367.1:10434-20893 GCA_001938485.1 Girardia tigrina | reverse complement strand
ATATATATATATATATATATATATAATTAATAAAACATGCAATTTTAGGATTGGCCTATGTTTGAAATTTTTTTTTCTAATTTATAAAAATTTTATTGTCGTACCCATCTAAGATATATAAAATAAAACCTCTCTAAGTCTAACTTTTTTGTTCCGAATAAAATGTTCATGTTTGCTGGATGTTCAACTTGGAGGAGTATGCAAGATTTTTCGTAGAATACCTCAAAAAATTTAAAAGAAAATGGTTATTGTTTTTCGATTTAAACGAGAGATGGCCGATTTAATCCTGTGACGGTAATAAAAAGTCACTGACTGACCCCAGACAAAAATATGGTCCTTTACTCCTACTTGAGTAGGATATTTTTAGAGGCTTATTATTTTTAAGAGGTAACTTGCTTTTAGTTCAATAATGTCCATAATTACACCCTTTCTCTATTCATTCAACAATCAAAATTTCCAAACTTTATTTTTAAAAAATCAGACTGTAAAAAAAGTTGTAATTTTTGTTTGTTTGGTTTAACGAAAAGAACGCAATTCTTCTAACTTTGTTTCCAAATCAAAAACCTGCTCAACAAGAGATGAAATTTCAGACAATACTAAATTTTGTAAATTACGAACACTTTCAAGTCGAATTTGGGGAGTTAAGGTATCTTATTCTTCACTTATTATCAGTGTCTATTACATGCTATAGAACTTTGTTGACGCTTTCTTTTACAAAGGAGTGGACTTGAAATTCGTCATCAAACGTAAAAAACTCCGATGGCTCGAATCTGTCTTCAAGCCGCTTAAAGCTCATAGCACGGAATGAACATCATCCAGAATACTGTTGCTATTTTCACTGTTTACCAAATAAATGTAAAGATATTTGAAAGACAAAAAAGTCAAAGAAGGCTCTTGAACATCAAAGACCTTCAATACAAAGTGTCAACAATTGAATAACAATGTTGGATAGTTTTATGGAGGGATGTGAAGGTCATTGTTAATGAAGAGGATGATTTTTCAATTAGAGTTTCTCATCTTGGAATTCAGTTCTATAATCCATGCGAACTTGTTAGATCTCCAAAACACAGGAACGTTCTTTACATCCATTTTATTCCGCTTGAAACTTAAGGATAAGCCGCATTTCCAGAAGTTTAAACTTTTCTCCTGTCATGCTTGACGCTAGGAAGACAGAAAATCTTTCTATTGAGTGTTTCCCTCAATGTGCACTTTCTCCACGTTGAATCATAGAGCGTTGGGACAATTCACTGTAAAATAAAGTGATTTCGTCCGCTTCGAATAGATCTTCAGGGGAATAATCAGCAATGGGAAGTGGGAAACGAAATTTAAATAAAAGTACAGCTGAGGAGTCCGTATTAGAGAGTTAACCACTCAGATTTTTAGTTTTAACCATTTTAGTTTTAACCACTCTGTCTGATTTTGCGTCTTCATGTTGCATTTGGCACTGGGTACATGTGTCACATTTGCTTCGAGACAGCATATCTGCATTTCCATTTAATTCACCTTTTCTGTATACCATTTCTATATCTAAACTACTGAGATAATTGATCCATGTCTGGAACTGGGCTGTTATTGGTTTTTTTGTATGTAACATAAAAGTGATGGCTTTATGATCTGCCCGTACTTTAAATCTTTTTCCCATATAAATAATGATTGAAATGTTGACAGAAATAATAAATTACCAAAAGTTCTCTCCTAGTTATACAGTATCCTTTTTCATGAGCTCCCATCAAATGCGAGTCATAAGCTATTACGTGTTCTCTTCCCGATTCGCCAACTTGTGACAATACTGCTCCCATACTATCAAAACTGGCATCCGTATCCAAAATAAACTCTTTATTGAAGTTCGGGAATGCTAAAATTGGGACTGTTATGAGGGATTTCTTCATATCGTTAAAAGCTAGTTCACATGCGTCCGTCCATACTAGTTTATCTTTATTCGATCCGCATAACCCTTCTAACGCCCTGGCATTTTTGGAGTACTCATTTATGAATCGCCTATAGTAGTTACATATTCCCAGAAAACTTCTCAAATTCTTCATGCTGTTTGGTCTCTGGAATCCTTCAATTGCTTTAATTTTATCTGGATCCGTGTGAATACCTTCTCTATTTACTACATGTCCTAAGAATTTTACCTCATCCGTTAAAAATTTTCATTTAGATGGTTTTATTCTTAAATTAGCTTTCTCAATTTGTTGGAAACCTTCACCCAATACTTTATAATGTTCCTCTATGATCTGTGTTGCTATCAATATATCACCCAAATATACGGAGGTTTCTTTCTTAATTGGATGTAATACTTTTGTCATCAACTCCTGAAACGTCCCTGGCGCTGAAGCTATACCAAACGGCATTCTACGGAAACAAAATTGACCACTTTTTGTAGAGAATGCTGCTTTTTCTTGCGATTCCTTTTCTAATTCTACCTGACAATATGCATTTCCTAGATCAATTGTGCTGAAATATTTTGTACCGTGTAGTTTGTCCATTAGTTCTTCCATATTCGGCATCGGGAAGGCTTGTCTTTCTGAGATTTGATTGAGTTGTCCGAAATCCATACATAGTCTTATTGAATCAGTATCCTTTTTCCACACACATACCAGTACTGTGTTCCACGGTAAGTTGCAAAGTCGAATTATTTCATTTTCTTCCAAATTCTTAATGGCTTCGTCTAACTTAGCTTGCAAATGTTCTGATTGTCTTCGTGGTTTAATATTTATTGGTTTAAATGTCGTCTTGATTTCATGTTTTATTAGATTTGTTCTGTCGATGTCCCAGTCATTTGCCATGAATGTTTTCTTAATTTTTATGATTAACTCTTTTAATTCATTGCTTCCGTTCATATCTATATGTTTCTTTGCTTCATTTAGTTTCTGGTCATCTGTTATTTTATCTCCAAATTTTGCTTCTAGTTCATAAATTAGGTGTACTCTATGAAACTCATCCTTTTCTCTTTCTATTTCCGTTAGCCAACGAATTCCTATACCGAAACATTGTTGTAAAGGTACACCTCCTATCATTTGAGGTCTTAGTTGTTCTACCACTACAAATTTTATATTTTTTTAGTCTATCCTACCCTACATATAACTTCTAACTCTCCACAACATTCATCTGTGCACCGTTTGCCGCTGTCAGTCTTCGATTAGTGCTGTTAATCGTTGCTGTCTTGAAATGTCTTGCTAATTCTGCTGTTATCACATTCATAGCAGCTCCTGTATCCAGTAAACATTCGATTTCTTTTTTTTCTATACTTACTGTTATTCTGGGATGTCCCTGAAGTCTTTCATACGAAATTTTCCCCAGTTTATCTTCTAACGCCATAATCATCTTTGTATCACCTGTTTGTGTTTCTATTGATGAACTCTTCATCCATCATACTGTTTTCTCCGTTAGTTGAAGGTTTTCGTAAATACTTTCCCCTCTAAATTTACTCTTCGGTGATCCTTTTTCGTCTATTTCATATTCATCCTCTGTGTCTACCTCTCTCTTTACTGCTTCTTGTTTCTTTTCTTTCATAATGTCATTATTTAAATTTTTTATTAGTTTATTATTTATTTTTATATTTTTATTATTTTTTATATCATTAATACTTTTATACATACTTTTACTATAATAATCATATATACTACTTATACGGTTCGGTTTAAGATTTAGAAAACTTACCCCATCGCCAAAATCGGTTGTTCGTCGACTAGGCTCTCTTCGTTTTTTTCCAAGCAATCTTTGTCTTCTTTTTCCAATGCAGCCAATTCTCGTCCTCTCGCTATGACTCGGTAATATTCATTCGAATATTGATTTGATCTTCCGTCCGTTTTTCGTTGCCTGTCATTTCATGGAAACTGTTTTTGTCCCCATGTTCTTCAATCCGATTTTTCATGATTGTTAAACCTGGAAACGTTATCTCGAATTTTTGTATAACATTCCTCCGCTCTATGACCTGGTTTTTGACATCTTTTGCATTGTAGATGACATTCGCGCCTGATGTGGCCTTTTTGACCGCATTCGAAACATGTCACTTCGCGCTTCTTCTGGCATTGGGCTCTCACGTGGCCTACTTCAATACAATTCCAGCAGGTCTTCTGTTCTCTATTTGGTACATTTTTCATCGGAACTCTACTGTTTACTTGCTTGTTACGCTGTACATCACTGGCATAAGATGGTCTTATGGCATTTACCTGTTTTATTTCTGACTTGACTTCATCCATCTTTTTAATAATTTTCTTTATCCCTTCTTTTTCTTGGATATCCCTCATTTTTATTTCTTTCTTTGTAAAAATAACGGCCATATATTGATATAAAAATATGTATTTGAAAATATTAAAATGTTTACAAATAGTTGTTTATATTGATATAAAAATATTGTCCTATATCAATTTTAATTAGTGAATTTAAGAAAATTGCCATTTTTTAAAAAATTAAAAGAAAAGTAAAATATATTTTTAAATGTCATTGCTATGTCTCTATTTACTGATGGTAATGCACAGTACATAAAGAAATATAAAAAATATTAAAATTAATCAGTTTTCTGTCGGGGGATTTTGTTCCGGGGGTTTTTGTCCGCGGGATTTATGTCCTAAATCCATTTAAGATACCGATGAATTTGACTTTTATTTTGAGTTCGGAATTGATGCTTTTTTGTTTTGTTGCTTGTTATTGTATATTTTTAAAATGATTGAATTCTTCAAATGCAACACATTAAATATGCGATTGATTTCAATTATTCAACCAGATACATTTTGAGGAAATCAAAAATAAAGTGTGCACAATTTTCCTCAGGAAAAGTTTCCAATTCAATTTACCTATTGTCGACGAAGTCTCGCAAAATGGTATTTATTTTCCCTGAAGGGGCCACCCCATACTATGGGCTCAGTTTCGCCCGAACCCTTCATCTAAAAACTGAAAAGAACATATTGTAAATGAATTAAAACGAGTTGATATTCAGATTATTATGAAAAAACTAATAATTCAAGTATAACTTTTCTAAAAAAATAAAATTTGATTTTCATTAATTCACACCGTACAAGTTATGATCTGTGGAAAATCTCAATCTTCTCAAACCACTGCTCTACAGTAAAGATAATTTATTTCAAATTTTATCTCAACGTAATCAATCGTGCTCAACAATTTTTTCAATTGCTGCTTGATAAAACGAATTTTTCTGACAGTAAAACTTTACCTTTTAGTAAAGAAGAAAATAAAATAAATTATTAGTAAATACGGGAAAAATACAATATCGATTTTTTTTCGTAAATATCAATAAAAAAATTTTCTTTTAAACGTCAAAAAGTTTCTATTTTTCCTTTAATAAAATTTTTCTCTTTTATCATTACAAGATTTTGAAAATATTTGTTGTTGTTATATGTTAATCGATATTTGCTTTTTCTGAATTTAGTTAAATTATTTTCTATTTTAAATTTTAAAAAAGTAATTATTATTTTCAATTTGCCAAATAATTTATAAATTTTTTTTACAAAAATTAAATAATAATGTAAAAAGTACATTAAGTTTATAAAACTAAAAGAAGTAAAAAAAGAATTTTTTCCTGAAAATAATTAATTTCAATTCAAATAGAACCGGTGTGGGTCCGTTAACAATTGAAAATTTCGTCTTGTTTCAATGTCTCGGAAGTTGAGCGTTTTTAAAGGTTAGAATCACTCAGAAAGATAGTCAGAACGGAGAATGTAGAGCGGTCAAAATTTGTAGAAAACCAACTGGTGTGGATAAAACCGAATCAAAGTACACCTAGTACACGGCAGTCGATGAAGAGAACTCTGGTGAAACGATTAGATTTGGAAAAGTTTTTGATTAATTTCCAATGGTTTTTGTAGCCCGCGGCAACCGGATCATGTACTGGAACCGATCCTAGAGTATGGGAATGATGATGAGGGAGAGTTGGCAGAAGAGAGAAGTCAAGAACCGGAAAGAGTGCGACCATGACAGGAAACACGTTGACCAACCTATCTCGATGATTTCATTGTTAATGGAGATTCCAGTGCTGACGAATCTGGTAGGGTTGTACTGGAGAATTATTAAAAACAATTAAAATACTTTGTTTTAATTTACAGAAATCATCGATTGAGTTTCATTTGAAATAAACATTTTCGTTTTAACTCTTTTTTATTATTTTCTTAGATTACATTTTGTTCACAAAAAAATCAATCAATAATTGTGACAACGTTTTTATAACAAAAAAAGTCAACAGCAATGTGTGAAACTAATCAGAGCTGCACTCATAACGAGTCACATGATTCAGTTAATTAATTTTTGATTTTAATGTTTAAATTGAACATTACTGGTTTACATTATTTTTTCTTTGCGACTTAAATATATTTTTTTATTTAATTTTTATTTATTACTAATATACATATATCAAAACACCAGTGATAAAAATTAACAAACATTTTCATTCAAAGGGTTCATATTACTCCTCAAGATGAGAGAGAGGAAGAAAGAGGAATACAAGTGCTATAATTAATGATAATGACAACATATAATAATTATAACAATTTGAATACCGAACAGTATCTTTAACAAGCAATTATTCAAAAAAATTTCATTTAAAATTATTTTCAGTTTTTATTTTCAAAATTCTACTTTTATTATTTTGTTAATAACTTTATCTAAAAATTAATTTAATTTTAAAATGATTTTATTTAAAGAAAAACATTTATTTAATTAATTTAAAATTATTTACTCAATCAAAAATATTTTTAATTTTAAAAGATTTAATATTTTGTTAGTTTTTAAATCTTATGTTGTAATTTAAACTATTCATCACGAACATCCAAAATACAAATTTTTACATTTCCTAATACTTAATTCATATAAAATTCAACAAACGAATTTCAACATACTAAATTTAAAATATTGAGCTTATGTTTTAGTTTATGTCTGGCACAGTAATGTTTTATTTGTTGAGCAGGCATCTCTGATAAATGGAAGTCAATCCCTTGTGATTCCTACAAATGATTTTACTTTGAATAATTATCACTTTATTAATCTGTAGTTTGTGTTTCATTGGGAGACTCATAAATCTGCCAGTTTCAATTTTAACTGTAATAAATCATTATGTACAAAATTTAATTAAAAGTATTAAAAAAACCTGGCATCCAGGCATATCTGGAAGCAAAGGGTGTCTAACAGCCATCAGGTATTGCTTGTGTGTATATTTGAATTTGAATGTTATGTTTATATAATTGCTCAAAATTATTAATTTATTATTAAGTATCTTTTAAATTTCCATATGTATATTTTTTCTTTAGAAATAAATTATTTTCAAGTAATCGTTGATAATCATTTAAAAACGAGAATTCGCATGACAATATATCATATTCTGTATCTGTCGAGTCGTCTTGTGAGCAGGAAATTGCTCCCATAACCAGTTTAAAAGTCTCAAGTGTAATTTGATAATTATTGAATCTTTCAAGAAATTATTTAGGAATCTTGAAATCAATTTATAGTTCATTATTTATTTATTTATTTATAGACAGCTACTAAAACTAGGATCATTGAACAAAATTTAACCGTAAAATTCGAAAGCTAAAATAAATAGTGATCCTTATGTTCCATTGAATATCACTGATGATCTTTATTTTCCAGGTTTTAGGAATTCATATTCGTATCTTCACATTTTTCAATTTGAATAACAAGTTGTTTTTTGGAATTTTTGAAACTTATTTACGTAAAGCAAATATTCCATTATGTCGTTACAAAACAAATGTCGTTTTCAATACATGTTTAGTTTGTCCAAGAATGTTTTTAGTTATTTTCACAAAAGCATCGAGACCAGCGGCGACTGCGAAGTTGGATACGCCAGTCTTTAGTTCTAGTGGATTGTCCTTAAATGAGTATGATAAAACGTTTAATTTTGTTATTCCTATCTTAAACCTTTTGAACACGCGTTTCAAGTCGTTTGATCACTGTATGATGTTTTTCTTGAGTTCGGAACTAGCAGAATGAAGGGTAATTACATGTGGCAGTAATTTACTATTCCCAGAAAATTACGAAGGTTGGAAATTGTCTGCGGGAGTGAAATTGATTGGATTGATTAATGTGGATTTGCAATTAGGGAACGACTGTGGTCTGATTTCTTGTGTCCTAACATACAACATTTGTCCAATTTGATCAGCTTCTTCGCTTCATATAATCAGGAAGAAGAGGCAGAGATGGCCAGTGTATTCATCTGCGTTGGTGGAGGCAATGTGGATATCATCAACGTAAAAATTTGCGTAAGGGATATCGGCCAGGACTTTGTTGATACATCGTTGATTCCCAGAGTACATTACTTTGTCATTTTAGAAGTAATGAACTCACCGCACCCTTGCTTGACTTCTTCTACTGAATCGAACTGCCGCCCTTAGAGAAAATGCGCGATGGCTCGAAAGAGGTGGTAGTCGCTGGACAAGGTCTGAACTGTAGGAAAGGTATAGCCAAACGTCGATCCCCTGAAGCTCTTGCTCTTTACAATGAGTCAAACGTATAGTATGTACCGGAGTGTTTTTTTGTTGTAGAAGAACTCCGTTGCAATTGACCATTACCGGGTAACGCCCTCAGAGAATGGTGTGGACTCTGTCCATTTGCTGAGTATAGAAATGTGAATTTACAGTACACCCATCCGGAACGAGCTCAAAATGGATCACCTCCTCAAAATTCTACCATACACAGAGCATAACTTTGCAATCGAAGCGTCCTTTAATTTAATGGAAGATTGATATGATAAATGTTTTAAAACGTCGGTTTATTTTGAAAATTTAAAAAATGTAATAACAACTTTAAAATTAAATTAATATATCATAAATAATATATTTAAAATAATTAAAATTATTTTGTAATTTAAATTATAAATTATTTTGTAATTGATATTGTAATTTAAATTTGGTTAGAAAATTTAGACATTTAGAAATAAATTTATCAATCAAGAACAATGATTAGCTGCGAAAGTTTTGTGAAGAATTGTCATGATGGCAATTCGAGTTTTGATACCAATAAATGTATTGAAAATGTATTTAAATGTATTGGACTAAATAATTATAAATTAAACGTATTGTCTCCCTTGGGAAATTAATGGATCCACCTTTGCTGATGCAAACAGTAGATGCAGAAGTTTTACAGCTTTTGATTAAATTTATTCTTCGTTCAAAAAGAGAACCTCAACGAGTTTATTTCAATTATCAAAAAAAAATTTCCTGCTTCTCAATATAACAAATTGATTGACTTTTTTTTAATTAACTAAAGTAAGATTTCCAATTGAAAAGAAAATTTATTTAATTAGTTTTTGACAAATTATATTTATTACGATTGTGAATATGAAAGAATTAATATTTGCCAATCAAGAACATTGGAATATTTTGCTTTTCAACTATAATTGAAATTGAAGACAGGAATTTCTTTCCTAAAATAAAAAAATATTAAAACAAAATTAAATTCAATTTGTAATGAATAAAAATATTTTTAAAGCATTTAAATATAAAATAATAAATAAGTATAAAGAAATAAGAATTCGAAAAAGGATGACTGTTAGTAGCGTTTATGCTATTTTCATTATCCAAAATTATCATATTTACTGCAAAACTTTATTAATGACAATAATACATATAAGTAGCGTTTATGTCACATCCACTATCATTAGAATCAGGATTCATAACTTAACACCAAAATTTTATAGATAACAATAATTCACATATTTATACAAATTTCTTGTTAATTCAATTATTTCGCCAAAATTAATCTACTAAATTTTTCTTCCCGTTATATTTTTAAAACTAATAAATTTTAAAACATTAAATTAATAAAATAATTTTTAAAATTAAAACTCAAAATTTTTATTAAATTTTAGTTAGAAGTATTTCATAATTTTTAAAATATATCAATTGTTATGACTATAAAAATATTTTTATTTTTAAATAAGTTTTTAATTTTTTATAATTTTCTTTTTTATATCATTTTTAATTTTAAACTTTTGTATTTACATTTTTTAAACTTTCAAATTGAAAAATAATAAACTATTTTAGTGAAATGCAAATTTAAATTAACCCCTCATAATACACATATATGAACAAATTTCTTGTTAATTCAATTATTTCGTCAAAATCCATCTATTAATTTTTTCTTTTAATTTAATTTGTAAAATTTAACTTATAACTATAAAACAAAAATAACACCATTTTAATTTTAAATTTTTATTCGAAAACATGTTTCGCCATTTTTGTGGCATCTTCAGTTCTGTATTTAATTAGAAAGTTATTGTTTATATAGAAAGATGACCATTACGTCACAGTGTGTTACGTCAAAATACTCTAATATGATTGGACGAATCACTTTGCACATTTAGACTAAGAAACTTTAAGAAACTTTATCAAGAGTGCTTCAGTAATTGTCCTTTCATAATTGTGATCAAAGTTACTAATCAAAACCCGAAAATCATTATCAAATACTCTCCTTTGAGTTCCATGACATTTCA
>MQRK01238364.1:15913-26773 GCA_001938485.1 Girardia tigrina | reverse complement strand
AACCAAAAGGCAATACCAACAATGAATCACACACAGAATTAGACGTAATAACAGAGCTCGGTACGCAAAAGAAAATCACAAACGCCATCTTTGATGAAGAGGAAAACTACTCACAAAACAAAACACTAAAAAATTTTTTGGCCTTAGTTAAAAATAATGAAAATGACACTTTCGAAGGCCCATACAAGATTATAATTCCGGCGTCGACGGTTTTTGCACAAAAGAGAAGGTTACCATTGCCAAAACTTTCAATCACGCACAGCCGGGATCGCAGCATTAGATCATCACTAACGAAGGTCGGGGACGCGGTTTTCGTAAAACCAGTGCCACCATTCAGTGGCATTTCGCGGAGGAAGCGTGGAACAGTCACGGGGACGCAATCAGTACATCAAGTGGAGGTGGATCGGAGGCCGTATCACGTCAGCC
This sequence comes from Girardia tigrina, assembly GCA_001938485.1. Lineage (NCBI taxonomy): Eukaryota > Metazoa > Platyhelminthes > Tricladida > Dugesiidae > Girardia > Girardia tigrina. The sequence goes on along the minus strand of MQRK01238364.1, from coordinate 26,347 downwards.
ACGTGCGGCATGCACCGTCGAGATCAGCTCGGTTTCGTTCAGATCACGAAGTGAGGGAAAACGTTGAAATGCGATGGGTGCATCGCGATAGCCTTCGGGTTGATGAATCAGAATCTGTACATGAATCTGGACGAACCGGGAAGCCCGCTGGAGAGCGGCCTAGCACAGCAATTCGCAGACCGGCACGATTTGAAGACTTCATGTGTGCGGGCGAAACAGCATGCGAAGGTGGCGAAATTCCCTCTTGTTTAAGAGGAGTATGCTTATTTGCTTTAAGGGCACGGGGCATGTGATTTGATTTTATATATGGTTTTATTAAATTATTAATAAATCCGTTTGTTTAAATTAATAATTGCTGTAATGTTAAATTATTTTAAGAAATATTTCTATTCAGGTCTTCTTCACATTCAAAAGTTAATCAAAATAATTTGTAAAGTATTTGTAATTAATTTATTGCTAAGACTAGAGGGAACCTGTTTCATCAGGTCTGGCGAATTTCTTTGTTAACTAAATTATTTGTTAAAAATTTAAATACACCAAACAATTTCCTCAAGTTAAATAATTTTTTATTTTGTGCAACAATTTAACTTTTATTAGACAAAAATCATAATTCTAATATAATAATAATTCATTTATTGATTTATTAAATGAATTAATACTTTTATTACCGAATTCACGAACTTCTACTTCTCTAATTGGCGGCGGGCCAAGATTCGGACTCCTCTCGTCGCGTAGGTTTAGGATCAATCGACTTTTCATCCAAATTCATCATATTTCCTTCTTTGGCTTTCGTATTGTCGACATTGATTTTTTTTGTATTTATGTTGACCCTTTTCATCGTTGAATCAACGACTTCTCCTCGTCGGATCGGCGGCGGAAGCATATTGTTGGAATTGCCTCGTCGCGTAGATTCCGAATCAATCGGTTGTTTTGACATTAAAAAATAATTAAATTTGTTTTACTGAACTGCGGGAACTTCACACAGACAGAAATCATAATTCTATTATTAAAATTATTAAATAACGATTTATTAGTTACAAAAATAATTATTTAATGATAATGCTGGTGGACTATTTCGATTTTTTAACAATTTAATGATCAGTGTTTTGAGCATTTTGGATTCTGAAATGGCAGATCGGAGTGAAAAAAACGTTCTATAATTGTTTAGCTAAATGGGATTTCCAATGTAACTGCCTCCTGAAATAGAGATACGTATTTAGACATGTAAAATTGTACTACGTCGATATTATAGGTAGTATACTAAAGTTTTATCTTATGAAATTACTTGCAACATTTTATCAATAAACTCACTTCCAAAAGAGAAAATGCAACTATAGCAGAATAATAAACAATATATTAACAATAAATTCAAATATGTTTTCGGAAAGACGAAACGAAATAAATGATTTCACAGTAATATTATTAATAGTCTTGGAAAAACAATATTAACAAAATACAGGTGGTACAAATTTATTATGCCGACTAGGCGTATGATATCAAGTATTGTTTTCGGTGTTTGAAGGTTTATGATTGTTTTCAATTTTCATTTAATTAGTCGTAATTGATCTTTATTGACTGTGTAGCCTAAAAAAATAATTCTTCCTTTAAATATTTGCATTTTTGTAGGTTTATCTAATTTTTTGATAACTTTATGTATGTCAATTATAAGTTCCTCGATGTTCTCGTTCCTGATCAGTATACCGTCCAAGTATATGACAATCGTTATTCTGGTCCATAAGAAAGGGAGGTTTTGGAAAGATTAAGTGTGATCGTGAGATTTTTCTTGGGTTCTTATATTTTGGACATTTCATACACTGAATTTTTTCACTTTTCGAAATCACATCGAGTGTGAGTACAGATTATACGGATGTACAAACGTTTGAAGCTGTTAGTACTGCAGAGTTGATGCAAGTTGTGTATACGTTTGAATGCTTATTTTCGTTAATTATTCCATAATATTGGTCGTAAGGTGCCGGATATTCTGGTGTTGCACTATATCCCTTCGTTATATATGATGTTTTAATGTGTAGGATGTCTTACGATGACGGTAATAAGATAAAAGTCAAACAATTATGAAAAATTCAGTGGAACTGAATGAAGTAGAAGTAGAAGAGGTAAGTGTGTGCCGTGGATTGCTTGATGTAAAACGGCTACTGCTGTCGCGGTATATTCATCTTTTATGAAGAGTAAAACTGCTTTTTTATGAGTTTTTAGAAATCAATCAGGGACTTGTCGTTCTATTAGATCTTCGGAAGTTTGTGATCGGCGCTAAAGATAAATAAGTGTTGAAACTAGAAGAGCATGGTATGTAGAGGTTGCGAAAATAAACTGTCCCCAAGAAACTTCTCAACTCTGGAACGATGGTACGTAAAATTTTATTTATAGACTACGAACATTCGAGTAGTTGAGAATATCCACTTCAAGATATTCAATGACCCAAAACATGACAGTGTCTGACAAAAAAAAACAATTTGCTTCAAATAATTTGTAGGTTACACAAGTAGTCATGTAGCGTTGGAACATAAGTTTCAAAGAGCTCAAATACTTACCTTTATTCGCTGAGTCTTTGAAGATATCATCTATTAGATGGGCACGAAAGTTTTCATCTTTTGATATGTGCACTTTTCATTGCAATTTTCTTAATAACAAATTTATTTAATAATTTGTTTTAATATAAAATTTTATAGCAACTTTTCTGCTCTATAAGTTCTAACTATCTTCTTTTACAAACTAAAATTTTCCATACTTTTTAAAGATATTTTTCAATGTCTCAAAAAACAATTGTGGACAATTTACTTCAAAGTTCAAGCTTGTCTAAAGTCTGCAGATACAGCTAAAAAATTAAGGAAGTTGGAGGCGTCAATAGTGTTGAAAAACCCTTTTTAAACGTGTTTCAGAAATTTTCGGCGATTTTTGTTAAGAAGGTGCACCACGAATCGGTAGTTCGATGAAGAAATGAAAGTCCTGGCTGAAGCTAATTTGTCTCAAAAAGTTCGAGGTATGGAAGAAAAAGTAATGTCAGTAGTAAGGTATTGAACATGCTTTAAACAGAATTATGAAGGTGAAAAATAAGTCTCTCACAATTTGAAAGTTCACCAAAAACTTTTTTACTCTACAAGAACGAGCCGTTTTTGAACCTTGTGATTATGTTTGATGAAAAGGGAATTCTATGCGACAACAGGAGGCGTACTAGCCAGTGGCTAGACAAATATGAGCTTCAAAAACACTTTTTAAGGCCAAGTCCCACCAAACAAAAGTTACAGTTATAGTGCAGAGGTCGGCTACAAGTGCCATCTACTTCAATTTCTTGGAAACGCATCAGACTATAACAGCAAAGTCCTGCTGTCTAGAAATCTAAGATATGCCTTAAAGATTACTACAACAGCAGTCATCATTAGTCAATAGGATGGGTCAATCCTCTGCATGAGATTGCCCGACCATTGTATAAAAAATGTATAATTTGGAAATCAAAGTTCTCCCTCGTCTGCTGTATTTCCAAGATTTCATTAACGGATTACAATTTTCTCAGGTGTTCTGATAACTTTCTTCACCAATCAAGACCAGGAACAACGAATATTAGTCGCCTTCATCGAATCCTGAATCCAAAGTTTTTTCTGTTGGAATCAGTCACCTTGAGTATCATTGGCAAAATTTTGATGATTCAAATGGTGCTTATTTTTATTAAATTGATTAAATATTATGAAAGTTATGACTTATAGATATTTTATATTGATATTTTTTGTACCCACATAATGTGCAGGCCGTGGCGAAAGAGTAATCTGAAGGTATCTAGTCTATGTGCTTCTGGAAGGTTTTCGCTCCATCTCTAATTCGAAAATGCATGGATACGTACCCAACAGGCCGTAAATGGTATTTCGTTTTCGGCGGATTGGTTAAGTGTAAAACGTTATGGTTTGCTGTTCCATCGTAGATTTAGAAAGTAAAGTCAGTTATTTTGAATGGTTTTGTGCGACTGTCTCGGATGTAACTTTGATTCCGGTGGTAAATTGTTCGGTATCTGTTGTGTACCATAACAATATAAAAAAATGTTTGGTGACTTATAAATTACATTGTTGAAAAATTAAATTCAAATAAAAAAATTTATTATTGTACAGAACAAAGGCCTGTTTTAACAAACCAAAACAATTTTGTATTTTGATTCCAAAATATATAACTTTTAAAAATATATATTATTATATTATTAATTGGGATTTTTTATTGCATATTATATTCCAAGAAATCTGAATCCAGTTATGTAATGGAGATCGATGTCGGAAGCTCATTTCTGAAATGCCAAGTGTTCGATAAGATAGGAAACATCAAATCACATTTTTTCAAAGAAATTGAAATCAATATACCCACTGACGGACATTAAGAACAGTGGACATTATGAACTCGATCCACAGAAATTGTGGGCAGACTTTCAATACGTCTTCAAGAATTGTCTCAGTAGAATCGCTCTGATTGCGCTCACACAGTTGCTGCAGAATCGATCGAGTTTGAGTGACTTTTATCTGGGTGGTAGATTAGTCGATTATGTGCGTTGTTAAAAAAGAATTGTGGTTTTTGGCGTTTGTTTCAGTTAATAGGAACAATGTTTTCATTTTTCAATGGAACAGAGGCTATTTATTGTGGTAGTCAACCTAACTCTTATGATTGGTTAGAAATGTTGTGATGGTAAAACGATTTTTCTTGCTAAAATCAAAAATAGATTGAGGTGCTCGAGCAATAATCGTTTTTATTTGTTTTTTTCACTTAAATATGATTGAATAAAGTTCAACTTACCTTGGTTAAAAATAAAGCAAATATTTGCTCTTGTAACAGAAGTCAAATGCTTACAGCACTCAAACCCAATGGTTGAAAATGAAATGTCATTTTCGCAGATAACAGATTGTAACTATCCTGGCGTGTAACTAATGGTTCAATAGATATTGTTTACAGATTCACAATACGTAAATACTGAGAAAATGTCACTTGGTAAAAAATATTGAGATAAAATGTGGTTTATTCAAAAATGAATTTTAAATCAATTTTTAATAAAACGATCGATTGCAATATGAATTAAATAAATTTTTCTTTGAAGCAGTAAAATTTATACATAAAAAGCAAAGCAAGTGAATATCGATTTCATTTGCTTTTTTTCCATTCTTTTTATCAGCTTACTTTCTAGATATGGTCATTCCATGTCTAGAACATGTATATGTATCCATGGAATTTAGAAACCTATTTTGGAAGGCCTTTTACTCAATCAATTTTCTTAAAACTTGGCACACTTAATCATTTTCGATGATAATAATTGATGTGAAAATTTGATCAAAAAAACTTTTAAAGGTCTCAGAATTTGGAAAAAACGGTTCCATCGGAGTTCCAAAAAATAATTATTGACAAGGATCTTATAAATTATAAATAGTTTATATTAATTTTTATTGTTTTTCTTAATTATTTTTTTAATTAAAACTTTGTTGGCAAAGTAGATTTCTGTCTGCAAAAAGAATGGATATAAAAAATTTAATTTTTTGATTTACTAGTTTCATTTTGAAATTAAATAATTAACTTTTTAAATATACTTTTCCGAAAATAATGTCGGTTCATAAAAGTGAAGATTAGTTGAAATATAGAAATTATTTCAGCCTTATTCTAGTCGATCATTTTATTGAAATTGATTTATAATTTATGAATTAAAACCATTGAGTCAGTGAAAGGTAGTGGATCGTATCATTTGATGTTTGTTCAGAAATGTTCCAATTAATGAGACATTCAAATTTATAGAAAGAGAGGGATGACGTAATATGTAAAGCACAAAGTTGAAGTCAGAGTCAATGCGATCTATGTTAGTATTTGATAAAAAGTATGCATGATTTGTGTTCGACAAACCGTGTTATAAGCAAATAAATAATGTGGTATTGAGTACACCGTAAGCACATACTTCGACATCCTTTTTTAAGCAATCCTTCTCAGAAAATAAAATTTTTATTTATAAGAGATATGTGGATACTGTTCTTTTGGTCTTTGAAGAATTACACGTTACTTTGGTCACCGATGTGTTTGTACCAATGGGTAATAATAGGTTTACACAAAAAATAGTATCTCAAAATAATTTTAGTACCTTCAAAGGACCACCAACACAAGAAGGTTGAGAATCAGTGATTTTAATCAGTATATTCCTAACATATTATTTAAACATAATCTTTAGAAATCAATAGTATTCTCAAATTATCTTCAAGATTTTCATTTACTCTCACACATATTTCTCAAAAAAATAAAATTAGAACTCTCATGAAAAATGTAATAGATACAAAAAGACTAATAGTTCGAAATTAAAATAATAACAAACAAGAAGGGTATCAAAACAATGAAATAAAGTATGAAGTGAAAGGGGCATTATTGAATTAGTTTAGCCAATTATCATTAATAAACTCTTTTTCTTCTGCTTGTCTTGATGGACTTAATTGAATAAATAAATTAATTTACAAATTACAACCACAATTGGTAAAAATACAAGACTTCTTATATATTACCTTTAACTAATTGCCGAAGAAATCTTTTGTCATCATTACTAAGACTTTTCCTTATCTCAGTTTTAAGCTCTTCATTTTTATCTATTTCAATTACCGGGTTCGACAGGCAATTTGCAATAACGTTCCATGTATAACGAGGATCGTAATAATTTACACACTACATTTTGTAAAACAAATCAAATAAACAAGCGAATAATAATCAATAATACCATAACGTTCGTGCAACTTGGACATTCTTTAATGCACAGTTTGAAGCATTCTATTATTTCTGGTCTTAATTCAACTGATTTGTTGAAAGCGTACAGTAGAAAGTGTGGTAATGATAATTGTGTTTCTATTTAATATTAAAATTTTAATAAAAAATAATAGTTGAAATAATTATCATTTTTTAAACAATAATATCGAAAAATAATAAAGTTAAATTCTTCGGAGCTCGCAAATGATGTTTATAAATAATAAGTAATTAAATTATTCTAGTTAGAAAAATATTTTAATGAAAGAAATTAATAAATCTCATAAGGATTTTCTAATATTTATTATTGTAATGAAAATGTAACTTAACACATTTTACTGAATATTAAAACGCAGGAGAGTTATTAACACATTAACGACTTGTTGACCCACCGGTGGGTCAATATTTTATATTCATAATATTCTCTAGTCGTCAATGTGTTATGGAATATTTCGGATCCAGTAATATATTAAAAATAATAAATATTCATATTAATTTAATTATCTTCTCAAAATAATATGTACAATAAATTTTATAAAAAACCCTTTTAACAAAATTATCGATAATTACTGGTTATTAGATTTATTAGCTGTTATTTGTTAAAGTGGTATAGGTCATTTTTTCAATTATCAAGATATTTAACCTGCAAACCGGACATGATAAATAAATACGTCAAGTGCAAAATTGGAAGAACGTAGATAGTTGTCCCTCAAATATATATTGTACTCTTGAACTTGTAAACTTACACAGCGCAAGGACTAATAGTTTACCAACCAATTATAAGCCAACCAACAAATCTTTGTGCAAGGCATGTGGTCAAGATATTGAAACACAGATCCATGTTCTATGTTGGTGTAACCCAACAGCACTCTGATACAGGCGAGACATAATGCAATCGCAGAAATCCTCATGGATGCTTTACTTGCAGAGAATCGAGAGTGTGATTGCTCTGTGTCAGGAAGCCGGATTGATTTACGAGTTTATAACCATGGAACCAAGGAACTCTAGCTTATAGATATAAAAATCCCTTACGACACAATCAAAGCACTTAAAGATACCAGAGATAACAACAAAAAGAAATATAAAAGTCTGCAAACTGAAGCAAAGCATAAAGGATGGGCTGTAATATTAGGAGCAATTGTTGTCGGCTGTTTAGGATCTTGGCCAACCGATAATGACAACCTGCTTAAAAACAAATTACATCTTTCAGGTACAACTATAAAAAATTTAACCAAAATGTGCATCGTGTCGAATATTAAATTGTTAATGCACTGGGTAACAAGGATTTATTTCTCCCACCCGACTGTAAATTAACAAAAGAATTTCGACTCAACCTTTTACTCTTACACTCTTCACCTCAATAATCAATGGATAATTTAAGATTTTAATGATTATCAATTTATTTAATAATAATGCAAGACAAAGATTTCTTTTATAAAAATTTATTAACAATATGTTGCAAGAATGCAAGTCAAATAAATAAAATAATTACAGATAACCTTTATGTTATGCGGTATTTAGAGCGCTTCGAAATCTCTGTTTCAAAGCGTCTATCAGATTGATAATATAACGATTATTATTTTAATATAGTATTATTAATTATTGATTTTATAAAATTTAAAATATTCTATTTAAAAGAACAGTTTAATCAAATTACGGATATATATCCTCAACGATAAGAAAAATCAATCTCCTCGTCAAGGGCAATAGATCTCAAACAATATAATTTGAAGGTTTGTATATACAAATGGCTGTTCATGAGGTGATTTTGACGGTTGATGATATGGTTGCTAAGGTATATTTGATAGCTGATATGGTACTTTTAATGGTTGAGAAAGTATATTTGATGGTTAATGATATGCCTGATAAGGTATATCGTAATTTTGATGGTTGATAGTATGGTTGTTAAGGTATTTTGATGGTTGATATGTCAATTTTGATGGTTGTTGAGGTAAATTTGATGGTTGATAAGTCATATTTGATGTTTCATATGGTAAATGTAATGGCTGATAGTATGGTTGTTGAGGTACATTTGGCAATATATTTGAAGGTTGATATATGGTAAATGTGATGGTTGATAGTATGGTTGTTAAGGTATTTTGATGGTTTATATGTTAATTTTAAAGGTTGTTGAGGTAAATTTAATGGTTGATGTAATGGTATGGTTGATGATGTATATTTGATGTGTAAATTTGATGGTTGATGGTATGTTCGATAAGGTATATTGGATAGTTGATAGTATGATGGTAATGGTTGATAAGGTAGTTCTTATAGTATTTTATATATTATTCAGTATTTTCTGTATTTTTTACATGTTCAGTTGTGCATTGACATGATGAATGCAATACGTTAACATAATGAATGCAATACGTTGACATGATGGATACATGACGATATCACCTTGGATACCGTCCTGTTTTGAATAGTTGATACGATATTGGTTGATAAAATAGTATAATATCATATTATAATACATACCTATAATATAATTTTTGCCCACATAATGTGCATATATTCGAAAAAGCACTACGTATCGATTTTTTTCAAAAATGTTGATATTGAATCTGACTATTCATATATGAGTTACTATCCATGTGTTCAAACAGATTTTTCATACTTTGCTTTCTTCACCTTATATACCCTATGACAGTTCTCCCTCACTTTACACTATAAAACACAACATCTCAATAATCGATGTGTGCATTTTTTCGAGAATCTAAGATCATATTCCGGCTACTTACCTATAGGTTTCTCCCTAGGGTTTCATGTGTTCAGACAGATTTTCGATATCTTACTACCTTCGACCTCTGCCTAGGCTATACCCTATGGGCATTCTGCCACACTTTAAACTATATTATATTAAAACATGAATATATTGCACTTTGTACAATTGTGAACTTATTGATTTTGCACACTTGCACTAAGCCTAGGCAGGCTACACATGTGCATTATTGATTAGTACATGAGCAGTATTGATTAGCACATGTGCAGCCCAGGCAGACGAGTGCAGTATTGATTTTTGCACTTTTTTGTGTAATTTTGGTGATTTTTACATGTTTTCAATGATTTTAAAGGTGTTTTTCATGGTTTTTGAGGTAAGGGTGATGGTTTCTAAGGTGCTTTCGATTGTTTTTATATATAATATTAAAATGTTATATATCATGGTTATGGTAACCTAGGTACATTTGATGTTAATGTCTAGGTTCAGGTACTTAGCTGATTATGTAGATGTTATGTATAATGTTGATGCATGTTTTAAGTACTATATGATTTTTATACATGTAGATTTTACATGTAAAATAAAATGTTGTATCTTGGTTACGGTAACCATGGTACTTGTGATTGATAATTAGGTACATTAGACAATTCATGAGGTATTGATTGATGGTAAACAACATACATATATCACAGGGGATTTATAGATATACGAAAAATTGATTTTTGAGCACTTTTTGATATTTGTAGAGTCTCTGCAACTTCTCTTGTCGTTATATGTGGATTAGATTTGATCAGTGCTGTTATTTTGTCACCATCAACTTCAACTGATCGACCGGAACGATAATCAGAACGAAATTTAGAAAACCAGTATTGACACTGTCGAAGTTTTAAGGAGTCACTACCATATACAAAACATATCTTCTTATGAACTTGCACAGCGGTTTTCCCTTTGCGAAAATAATGCAA
>MQRK01238364.1:0-12985 GCA_001938485.1 Girardia tigrina | reverse complement strand
TATAAATAAAAATTAATACTAAAACTACAAAATTGAATTTTAAAAATAAAATCAGAAAATAATGAAAAATTTGTTCGAATAATTGTTTATTAACAAACATTAATAAAAAATTATCAATTATCATTTTAGAACGATGTCGAATGACGAGAGTTTCGCTGAGAGTTGTCCAAAAGATAATTCTGATTGTAATAAAAATAAAAGTTTGAAAAGCCATGTTGGTGTTCTTAATAAATACGAACTTATAGTTACGCGGAAGAATGAAAAGACGGTACCACCGAGTTGTATGATATACAGTTTTAAATGTTTGAAACCCGTAAGCAAAAAAAAGTGACAATGAGATAGAGGGCAGTACAAAGGGTACAATGTATTGTGACTATCAATTAGTCTGGGTGAAACCAATGGGAAGCACAAGGTGCACGCAACAATGGTTAAAGGGTCAAGTATTAAAAAAAATTATCATACTGTAAATATTTAGTGGATTGTAATGGATCGAGGTTCCCTCGGCATGTTGCTGATGTTGCATGTTACGGCCGAGAAGAATCGAATGCGAGAACGTGAAGAACACAGCTTTGTCTTGGGACACAAAGTCAGAAGTCGATGAACCAGCGACTACCCATATGAAGCGTGTGCGAAGAAGGCCTAAATACTTGGATGACTACGTCGTAGATGGAGATTCGGGAACGGATGAATCTGGTGGGGATGTGCGATGAGATGATAATCGAAAATAATAATTTCGTTAATTCGATTTTTTCCGGTCTTTGTAAAAAAACGTGTTTTTTCTATTTAATACAATTTAGGAACTTGTTATTCATTGTCATTTTCTACAACATCCAACTCATATATTAGCTCCGGAAAATTATTCACATAAGTTAACTCAATATATTCATAAGGAGCTGTGTCATTTTGGAAACAAAAAGTTAATTAAATATATCCAAGAGAGCTATTATTTGCCAAACATGAGTAAAACTATCAAACTCATGATTTTAGTCTGAGCAAAACGAAAAACATATTCGGCACGTATAAAAGAGTTATTGATACCATGAGAATATTTGGGGCTTTTGGAACAAATGATAATTTATGTTACTTACGTCTAGAAATAAACAAATATTTACAGGTATAAATATTTACTTCTAATGAAAGATCGTTAAGGCAAACTAGCGAGTCTTGAAAAGTTGACTAAAAGTATTGCAGAAGCCATAAAAGATCACATGTTTTACGAGTTTGAAAAGCAAAAAACAATTTTCAAACCGAGGCCAAGATTTGATGGAACAGTTTTAAGGAAACTATCAGAAAAGTTTAGAATCAAACAAGAATTTAATTCTCCAAATCCCTAATTGATTGACATTTGAACTGTACGAGACATGTAAGTTGCATCTTTGACGAATAAGAAAGAAAACAGTATAGGATAAGATGATTCTAAGAATAGAGTTTTCGATAGACTTAACATATAAGAGCTCAATTAAACGTTGAAATTGTGTTTGATAGGAAAGTTATTATACATAGATTACCACCACCAAGCAGTATTGATCATGAGAGAAGAATTTTGGAAACGAAATAAGAATCGGAAAAGGCAGCAGACGAACTAAGAAACTTAGAAGCAAGCAAAAGTGACAAATTATGTTTGAAGATATGGGGAAAAGTTTTTTGTAAAGAAAGAGCCTCATAACATGAAGAAAAATGGAAACATATATGACGAACTTTGTAAAATTCTTGAATTTGTAAGTCCACATCAAGTGTTGATTAATTGCCCGAAAAAACCAATACCAAGAATGTTGAAACACATCCTTAATTAAAATAGGGAAGCGTTAGATAAAAACGTTGCGATAAGAATTGATTGAATGTATAATAAAAAATACCTTTAATTTTATTATTATAATTTATCTGTTAAGTTCATCTATTTTACATTTGAATTATAATTTATTTATTTTCAACTAATCATATTAAATCAAATGGAGAGTTATATTATTCAAAAAAAATAAATTATAAATAAAAATTATCTATGCTTTAATACACAAACTTTACCTCTATCTATTTCAGTCAAATAAGATAATAACTGACTTTCTGAATAATTCTTCAGCAGATATTTTAATACAAATAATAGAATAAAACTATGAGAGAGCGAATTCTCTTTACTTTTTTGTATTTTCCCATTTTTGGCGATGTGCATTAAAAATGGAGTTTCGCCATTCTGAAAATAAAGTTGTAAAAGATTATTTTTACATTTTCAAAGCCTAATATTTTATTAAGGATAATAATAAAGTGTAGAATTTAGAAAAATAAATAATCAGTACAAAAATTGTTGAATCTACGCATGTCTCAAGCACACAACATTCAACATTTCAAACAAATATGTATAAATAATATTTAAGGAATACAAAGCAGGTTGGACATTATAAGCATAAATTTCATAGTCATCATTGAAAGCTCTGTGATTTATAATATAAATTGTAACATTCCATTATTAAATAAAATTTTTAAATCTTTCAAAGTTATGCTTCACTTAGAATGTGTTGAACCAGAGCTCGAAATATTCCTTTAGAACTAAGGTGGCATGAAATCACCTTAAATTTCTAGTATTGAATGGTAAAAATACATGTACACAGCCAAATCTTAGAAAGAAGCTTTTTAGACCGTATAGTTACCATAGACTGTATAGTTGTTCGGTCACAAAATTATAAACAATATAAAGCGCGGTAATCACCTGCGCCTCCTGTCGATTCTGCACGAGGTCTTCTGCGACAACAATTCTGTGCACCGCATGTTCATCCTGAATCTCGACTCCCACTACGGCATCGAGTTGAGCGCCGCCGTCGAAGCGAGCAATACGTGTGCGCCGATCTTGAGCGACCTCACGGGCGGTCTCTGCCACACGCTCCAGATCCTCGTAACGCGGTCCTCATTGCACGCGCGTAGCCAAATCGACGTACTCATCCACCAGATCAACATCGAGGACCACGAGCCGGCGATTCTCGCAATCTTCGACAACCAATCGATTCTCGCTCGGCGAATGCCTCACGTATGGACCGAGGATCACATCTCGTTCCTGTGTCGCCTCTTCCATCATGAGTCCGACGTGATCGAACAGATCTCCAAAATTATAAAGAATTGAAAGGTAGACCAAGTATAGAGTTCCGAATAAAAAATAAAAATGTCAAATGCCTGTTAGATACAGGAGCTCGATTGAACGTTATTAAAGCAGAGATAATCAAAGATATGAAAGATGTCAAAATCAAAGAAACTAAAAGACGTATACATTGTGCGAATGATTCAGAACTTATAGTTGTGATTATTATTTTTTAAGTATTCTAAAAAGATTGTAAATAATTAATAAATTCTACTTGTTGATATTATGAATCCTGAAGTGAAACCTGGAGATTTAACTGGCGACCACGCTGGTGTTCCAATAAAAGTTTTGAGGCTTCCTAAACTAGAACTTCCATCAATCTTTAAGGAAACCCTCGAGAAGAAAATGAAGGAGTACAATGGAGTGGATTCTGAAGAAGGTCAAATATGGTATAGAGACATATGCCAATGCTCAGAATTTTTTGGGTTAACATTCTTGGAAATGTGTAACTATTTTTTGATAGACGAAGCGAAAATTCTTTGGGGGAATGCAAAAAAAGAGGGTAAGAAACCAATGTCAGATGTGGAATCCAAAAATTGGTTCCAAAAAACATTTATAAAGAAAGTATCGCTGTTGGAAGAAATGGACAAACTAAGCCAAATTTGTCAAGATGAGAATGAAAGATTCTTAACATTCGAATTAAGGGTTCGGAAAAAATTGAAACTTTAGGAAACACAGCGATGAAGAAATTTTGAATGAACTTTTGAAAAAGCGGATAAAATCTCAAGTTCTGAAGGATCGATTTGTTTTCAAACCTAACATATCGGTGGACGAAATGAGAGCGGAAGTTAAGATTTATGAGGACAACATATTAAAAAAAGAAAGAAATTATGTTTTAGCCGTCAAAACATCGTATGCAGAAATGGCAAAGAAATACAAATATCAAGTTAGAAGATATGAGAATCCTGAATATAAAAGAAATACAGCTCGATTGAATGAATCAAACGATAGACAACCAATATTAAGAACGGAACGTAAAATACCATAGGAAAGATTTAATAAAAGTAATGAGAAAGGATCCAGTAGAATGTGAGAAGATAAACAACAATATAATCGCCCGGTGCATTCGGCTTGGTACGAAGCAAGGAAGTTATATTGCAAAATAAAGAGACTTCCAACTCCAGAATAGGAGCATTTAACCAGAGGGAATTGTTAGTGATGTGGAAAACATGGGCATTTGAGGAAAGATTGTCCTTTAAAAACTCGTTGTTTAATCTGTGGAAAAAGTGGACATGGGTTCAGAAACTGTAATCATATTAAGAATGTTAATGTAGTATGCATCAAAGATGCGTACAATGAAGACAACGTGGATATCGTATCATATAAATATGAATATGAAGATGATTTAAACGCCAGACATTCTTGGGGTTTTGTAACTATTACCGAAGGTTCATTAAAGACTACGCCACAATGTCCAGTCCCTTAAGCTCGGTGTCAAAAATGATTCCAAATTTATGTGGACAGAAGAATCGAAAAGTATGTTCTATAAACTGAAAGAACAATTAACACAATCTCCAGTATTAGCCCTACCAGTGAAAGACGGTAAATATATTCTAGATACAGACGCATCACACGATACAATTGGTGCAGTATTATCACAAGTACAAAATGCAGTGAAATACGCATCGAAAACATTAACCAAGAGCCAGAAACAATACTGTATAACACAAAAGGAGCTACTAGCAATTCATACATTCGTTTTAAAATTCATGCACTATTTAATCGGGTCACATTTTCTTGTCAGAACGGATCACCAGGCACTAAAATGGCTCTTAAACTGGAATAGTCCAAACACATCACAGTACTGTATTTGGAAATCGGAACTCGAAATATTCGATATGGAAATAGAATTCAGGAAAGGAAAGGAACACAATAATGCGGATGCACTTTCCAGACAAGCACCATGTCACACGAAGACTTTCATTCGGTGCACAACACAAGTGACAAAACTCGTAGCGAGTATTCGGAAAAAATCGTCAATGAAATACAGGAACACGGCGACAGCAGCTACAACGAATGGGAGCAGGAGAAAGATGATGAGTTTAGGAAGTTACTAAATCTAAAAGATAACAAAGACGAGATGAGAAGATACCTTTCCAACAGAAACGATGTCAGAATTCGTTGTGATATAATACACTTGTTCAAAGACGGAATATATAGGATAATTGTACCAAAACATAAAAGAATGGAGATTATATGGAACCACCACAAAAAATTGGAGCACCCTGGATTAGAAAAAACTATCGAAGCTATCTCAAGAAAACATTATTGGTCAAAAATGGCGAATGACATAAAAGAAACGCTGAGTAAGTGCACACCTTGCATTCGAAACAAAGACATAAATAGAAAAATCAGAGCACCGTTGCAGAATTCGGTCACCAAAAAACCATTCGAAGTTATTGGAATAGACATCACGGTACCTTTTATCAGTACAAGAAAAGGATACCGATACATCCTCGGGTCATTGACTACTTATCCAAATATATATATGTATAATACCGATGAAGACAATAACAGCGGAAGAGGTGATTAAAAAGTTATGGATCCACTGGATATCCAAATTCGGTATCCCGGAAAGAATACATTCCGACAGGGGTACTAATTTTACCTCGAATTTATTTGTTGAGCACTGCCGAGCACTGGGAATCGAAAAAACACATACCTCACCATACTACCCACAAAGTAATGGATTAACAGAAAGATTGTTCAAGACTATAAAACCTATGATCAGTGCAGTAATGGAGGAAAGAAAATTTCTAGACTGGAGTGAAGCACTACCGTTCGTAGAACTGGGAATACGAACGACAAAACAAAAAACGACGAAGTACTCTCCATATGAAGTACTTTTCGGACACAAACCACGGATCGATTTCAATTACCCAGAATCCTTCACAGTCACGGAATATGTGAATGAAATGCGACGGAAGATAAAAATTATACACGAAAACATCGAGAAAAATGCACGAGAACAGAATGAAAAAGATAAAGAGAGATATGATAAGAACCGATGGAATACAAGATTGAAAATAGGACAGAGAGTAATGATTAAGAACCAAAGAGCACAGGGGTTTGAATGCAAATATATCGGACCGTTTATTATCAAGAGAATTATTAACGACTGGACATTCATTCTTTATCACGAAGGAACTAATAAAGAAAGACAGTGAAACTACAATCAGATTAAAGAGCTAAAAAAAGGCAAAGTACAGAGCGAGAAAACAAAATCCCAAAGCAGTATACGAACATGGAAATTGAAGAAGAGCGAACCCATACAGTGCACTGAGAGAAGATACCCGACCAGAAGTACGAGAAACCCAACACCAGTATACAAATGATTTTCAAAGAGGGGAATGTGATATTAAAATGAATAATTAAAAAAGCATGATTAATTATAATTGAATATTTGTTTTAATAATCGATGTAATATGGTATTTTTCAAATATATAAATTAATCATCAATTGCATTTATTGAGTTTTGATTATCGTATTATTAATATTATTGTCATAATATTACATATTTTTTCTTACTTTCTTCCTTTATGAGTTACCAACGACATCGCTCTTTTCCCATTTGCCCAAACAGAAAAAGCCGCAGTTAATCTCATAGATGAAAACCCCGTTGACTTCATTATAACATGTTTCCTTCACGAATATTAAAAAATTTCTTTTGATTCAAAATATTATAAAAATATATTCGCTATTTTATCTTCTACCTTTTAAGACGAAAAAATATATACTGTACATGTCGGTGTAAACTTAGAATTATAATTAGAATTGTGCACTCCTTTAAAGAATATCATGAGACAACTAAATTAAAACTGAAAAGTATTGTAAAAAGTTGTAATAAAGAAGTACTCGCAATCATTGGAGACGAAATTTTTTGAAAATGCCGAATGGATAGACGAGGTTGAAGTTCAAGATGTTACGATGAAAACAGCAGCAGAAAGATAGACACATTTTCAAATAATAAGCATTTAAAAGCACCTTTAATGTCCTTGACAGAATGAATAATAAATTTATTGTAATATATTTATCAGATCGGGATAATTTTTTATCTTTATAAAACTTTATTGAGAGTTCTATTTTCTTATTTTAATATTAGCCCACCAACTTATGATTATGACACTTTGCCGACCATTTTTATGATAATAAGTTTAACCTATTATGTTTATATGAAAAAATATCTGTTACGTTACGTCCAGATGGGGAGAGGGATCCAAAGTCTGTTACAGGGATGGAGGGGTGTGTCTACAAAGTCGTTTTTTCGCGTTACGTATAATGTGAACGAGCCCATTTCTTATTTTTTTTTAAAAAAAATATATCACCTTGTCATATAAAAATAATGGAACATTCGCTTGGCATTTGTCCATCAAATAATGAAATGCATAAAGATTTTGATTTAAAATTGCAATAGCCATGGCAGAGTTTTTATTCTCATCTGTTAAGTCGATTATTTTCCTTATTAGACGTCTTTTTGCGGCTTCTTTTAAAATGCCGATTAGCTTCTCGATATATTCTTTTTTTTCTGCAAATTTTAGAAGAATTCTGAAAATAATGAAAATCTCCAATTCTTTTTTATTTTAAAATTCTTTAACAATTATCAACAAAAATTATCAAATTTATTTAATTTTTCTATTAATCAAAACATTCATCCGAAGAATTTCAACAAGCAATTACTCTGAAACTTCGATTACTTTTTCATTATTCAAATATACAGTCATTGTTTTATAGAAAATATTATTTCGTCAAATAATTTTCCATAAAAGTTTTATTCTTAAGAAACTTATTTTTTCAAGTTTAACATTTAAATAAATAAAAAAACAGTTATACATTTAAGTTAAAAGCTACAGAATATTATAAAACGAAAAGGAATATCTTCTTAACCAACAAACATTTCATGATAAATAGACATATTTTGTACAGCTGAATTGAAAATAAAGATTCTCTTAAAGAAATTAAGCAACAAAGTTTTACATAAGCGGTGATACTGAGATGTCGATACCATTTGTGTTAGAATAAATTATATTTGAAAAACGTTTGACGAGATGCACTAAGTACTCATAAAAATAAACGTGGAACCGATGAGTGACGACTGTAGAATGTTTGAAGTAGGATAGAAAATGTATGTCAAGTCGAGTCAACATGTTCGATGTACAAGTCAATGGAGTCGGGGTACAATCACAGCAAAAATTAGTCACAACAAATACGAAGTAGACGGAGTTCCGAGACATTCAGGACATCAGAAAACGATCTGATGAACAGAATAATTCTGAAAACGAGTTTATTGATGATTTAGAAAGCAGTGAAGACGAGAGTCAAACAGTTGATGAGGAGTCGATTGTTAAAGAGATTATGAACAAAACAGATCGTGACGAGCAACGCAGAAGCGACCGAGAGAGAAGAGAACCTCCGTGGCACAGAGATTACGAAATGGGGACCTGATTTTTGGCTGGGATGTAATAATGTTTTTTAAATATTCGAAATTAAATTTGTTTAAATAAGTGATTAAAGCGTCAAAACATAATTTGATTTTTTGTGTTGTACTTAAATAAACTTTGTTGTTGTTTAGTGGTGTTCTATTTCTTGTTAAACTACAATATAATCCTTAACTGGTTTAAAAATTCAGAAATTTGAGCGGAGATTTATTTCTATAAAATCTTCTTTGTACAAAAAGGGGTCAAATAAATCTTCTTGATCCCTCGTATCTAACATGTCACTATTTTCTGGGGTAAAAAAGCATTGAAACAACAAACAGGTGTTGTGAACACTATAAGGGCCGTTAGAAAACAATTAAATTGGTTAACTGAACCGCAGAAGTGTAGCTAAGGGGGGGATATATAGGGGATCGAACACACCCCGAAATATTTTCAAAAGATTTTCTATAATAAAAATTTACTAAATATACTACAACCTTATTTCCAATAAATCTTTTCTATTCAATAAAATTCTTGATTTTAACAAAATACAAATTAAAGATTTGGAATTTTATCTAAAAGAAATATTTTTTTAATATTAATAATTTTATTCAATTTGAATTACAAGCAACTCTAATTTCACACATTCTGGATCTAAAAAATGACAAAAAAGGTATGTAAAATTATAAAATAAAAAAGTTTTCTTGTTTGAAAATTAAGTATTGCTGCCAATTCTTTTTTTATTATAAAGCACAGAATTTCTATTATTCATATAATCGTAATTCTATTTTTTCTAAATAAAAAAATATACTTTAATGTACGAATCAACCTCACCGGCAGATATATTTTTCTCTTAATTTAACTTCTGACCATTTACCACTCTTGAAAATAATGCAATAATCCTCTGTCTTATTTTCATTATTTTCATCATTATTATCCTCACAATCCTCATTCATTTAATCTTCGATAAATAGATTATCTTCAAAAGATATTTAATCAATAATTTCAAGTTTCGTAATTAAATTATTGAAAAAATCATTTTCTTCATCATTTCTTGAAAGAACTCCAATTTCAGATATCGATATCAATTTTGTATGAATCCAACAATTTTTAATAACCTTTAATAAAAAAACTTATTTAGCAAATATTAAAATAATCCTGAAGCCCAAGTAAAACTATCTTTAATAGATTACTTTAGACATATGTTAGATGCTTATCTTTCGTAAATGTTTTTTTATATCTTTTCTTAAATGATAAAATAATTCATGTCTCTAGGAGTTGCATTTTAGATGTCGTATGTGATGACATGAATAATAATTCAAATTTGGTAAGGTTTAAGCCAGTTGTACTATGGTATGGTGCATTGTCAAATATCAACAGTTTTTTTTGTAATTTAGAGGTTTTCTTAAATCAGAAACCCATTTCTTCATACAAATCTGAAAAATGACAGCGTTCATCCATACATTTTTATTAAAAAATAATCAATAACTAAATTATGAAGGTTTATGATCTAAAAGTAACGTTACTTTTCATTTTTTTAGAATTACAGTGCGTTTAAGTTTTTTAGTTCCAAATGCATTACAACTTAATCCAATGGTAATTCTTTCTTTATCTTTTTTCTTCCAAATATGTTTTTGGATGTGAAACATTTATTTGGTTCTATTCTAATAAACAAAGCAATTTCCAATATCAATTCATCGAATCTCATCCTCACTCGCTGTCATTTGCCGTTCCTCAATATCAACAACAAAAATTCCACAAACTCAACAATCAATTCTAATCCCAAGAATGTCTCTCAAGCTCGATCAACAATTCCAATTGCAAAATGAATTATTCAACTACCGCGTCTTCTGCCAATCTTGTTGGTGATTAGCACAATTATATCGTCAATAACTATTCGAACAACTACTCAAATTTTCTTTCTGTAATTCTATTGTTATACAATATAATTTAGTTAAAATGCATTTCTTATATTTTTATTTATTTAAATATATCGTTAAGAGTTCACTGAAACATAAGTTTCAGTTAGCACTTTTACATGATTAAGTTATAGAGGCTGCGTTTGATTGAACATCATTGCCAGAATTATTATCCTTGTTATTAGCTGTTGATTTGGAATTGGTACTGACATTTTCTAGGTCAATGTTTGATGATCTTTCGATTCTTGAAGGGGACAAAAAATAGAAATTTGACATGTAAAATTAAGATTCATTCTATATTATTTAATAGTTGTGCAAAAATGTATACAGATGATTTATAAATTCGTATTTACTAAAATTTCTAATTTACTCTAAATTCAGTCTAATTTCTAACTTTTAAAAAAACGCTAAAGAAGAAAAATGCGAAATTATGGGGATTTTATTCTATAAAAGCTATGATTTTTTATTCCAAATTTTGTCTGTATTTACACAGCTTGTAAAATTAAGGGGCATGAAATTAAGCAGCCTCGACAGTAATTAACTCTCATAAAAATATTAAGTACTGAAAGAATTTTGTCAATCTCAACGAAGACTGAAATTTTTAATATAAATTTAGCTCTTCTTGTCGTTATTAAATTCTTTACTCCTTACAATTTTTGTAGAATACATTGTAATTTCTGTATCTAATTGTCATTCTTGTTAAACAAAAAACAATATGTAAGCGGTATTTTACAGGACCACAAAAAGCTTAAGGAAATTAGTGTCTGTATGTGTGTTTGATTATGTATGTGTAACTGGAGCTGTTATGTAATAATCAATATCCCCCAAATGAAATCCTGGCTACGCCCCTGCTGAAACGGTATTTTGAGAATGCGAACTTCAAAGTGTAAATTGGTCTAATAGCAAGTTCGTCTAATAACAAGTTTTTTTCTGACTTTTTCCGACTTGCTAATATTTAAATTCTACTGTATATAGTATTTTAATAAATGAATAACAAAAATAATTACTCTGCTTTTTGGTTATAAGCTAGTAACCTAGTTAAATATAAAAGTAAATTTTTTTATCAAAAAGTGCATACTAAAAAGTACTACCTTAGTAAGAAGTACTAGCTTATTAAAAGTAAAACAAAAATTTTGAATCTAAAAACTTTACCAAGCTACTAGCTTATAACCATAAAATGGTATAATTATAATATTAATCTTTTAAATTATAACTAAAAAAATATAAAATTTTATCAGAAAACTAATAAATTTTAATTTACCACAAGCCTTTACTTTAAAAATATTATAAATTTTAATTCGTTTATTACTTATAGGGGTTATCGTTCAAATAAATAAGTTTACAATCTTAATGAATAAGTGTCACAACCAAATGAATAAGTTTTGCAATCAAATGCATTTTTAAATCTGCTTTTTTATAGTAAATTATATTATTTTTATCTTGTTTAGCAAATATGTAACTGACATGGAAAGTTTGTAATAATTTTCTTTTTTTAATGTAAAATATAAACAAACTCGTTGAAGTTCCTTCCACTGGATAGAGCAGTGGCAGCGGGTGCCCTATTATTGTGCGGGCCGATTCTGTCGGACGAGGAGGATTGGATGGTACAGTCGATCCACACGAACGATACTGGCGAGTCCAAAAGGCGAGGTTGTATTGACTAGCAGTACGTCGTCGGGTCGAGTGCTGCGGTATCTAACTCGATCTAATTTTATTCATCGTTCTTTTATTAATGTCAAATCAATACATCAAAATATAATTTATTTCATGACAAATTCCATGTGATTTAAATTTTGCACATTTCGTTATTATTTAAACAAAGGTATTGTTTTTAATTCTTTTGAACAGTTTTTTTGTTTTTTCTCATTGTCAACTCACTCGTATTTCAATTATTTTTAATATCAGTGATTTAAAAATGTTATCGTGTATCAAATCCTAAATGAACGTACAATCCGAATAATTTTTTAAAATTTTAAATCAATAAAACATACTCATAACACATGGAACTTAGGAAATTAAGCTTATTAAATAGATATATAATATAGAAAATATAAAAAAGAAATTAAAAATCCTAACTAAATTAACGAATAATGACACTAACCGGAAAACTTACTGTTAGGAATTAAAAATGTTAGGAAAATTTTTGAAAGAAAGTTATATTAAATATGTACAAATTAAAATTTTTATATAATTAAATATGTAACATTCTAAAAAAGAAAGTTATATTACAATATGTACAAATTAAAATTTTTATATACTTAAATATGTAACATTCGAAAAAAGAAAGTTATATTAAATATGTACAAATTAAAATTTTTATATAATTAAATATGTAACATTCGAAAAAATAAAATTACTAAAATTAAGATCAATTAAATTGCTAATAAAAATTTTTGAGTTTTAATATAGTATAAAAAGTAAAAAAAGTGTATAATTTTTATGTGAAACGATTTTAAAAAAGTAATAAAATTAAATGAAACGATTAAATATTTTAAAGTGTTATCGTAATTATAGAAGTAATAAAAAAA
>MQRK01238360.1:19525-32544 GCA_001938485.1 Girardia tigrina | reverse complement strand
ATATGATTTATACAAATTATTCATTTGTCTACAGCTTTTTTAATAACATATTATCATTTTGTGCACTTAATGTGTAGAAAATGTGAAAGTCAACAGACTTTTGTCCACAGCTGTACCTGAATTGTTAATTTCTTTATTAACTTTGACTAAATTTAGGAAATATGTATGTAAATATGCCTTATGACTCAAAAAATTGATGTAGAATTTAGAGAAAATTAAAAATTCCAGTAAAGAAAACTGAAAATTTTCTAAATTGTACCTCAATTTTTCATTTTTTTCTAAAATTTGGTTTTTTTGCTTATTTGTACATCTGTATACTATTACCGGCCAAATTATGACCGGAGCCGGGTTTGTAAAAAAGGCCAAAAACCGGCTCCGGCCGGATTTGAGTCGGATTTCGACACATCCCTAGTATATATTTTAATATATTAATCTCTTCAGATTTAAAAAAATCGTTTTCAATGTGTTTTTGTATTATTTAAGTGAAATATTATACACATCATTACTGATTAATTTATCGATTAATTGGTGATATTAATAGTGAGCAAAATATTGATATTATTTCAGTACAAAATATATAAGATCGATTTGAAAAAGTCATCTTTGGCGCTCCTGCCGAATGACGACAGCCTCGAGGAGGAATGGTGCAAACTGGTGGAGGTGCCATTCAGTCGAACTCTCACTAATCGATTACTAGCAGTATCCGAGGCGGTGGAAGTGGACGAGATCCCTGGAGCCGCTTGTTACGGATTTGTAGTTGTTCTAAGCGTGTCAACAGACAACACCAGCATCACAGTGCTTAGTCCGAGCAATGAAGAGCCCCCAAATAACATTCTTATATTGACCGATATCCAATATGTCGATATGTAACCCAGCATCGTTATCATGTGTTTTGTTTCTTTTGTGTTTGTACTTTCCGATTGTCAAATAAAAAATTAATTTAATTTTTTTTTAACCTTCCTTTTGTTTGAGCAGGTTGCTCAGGGACGCGAGGCGGTTAATTGAGATAATAATAAAGAAATATGTATATAGATCTTAGTAAATATTTATTATTCTTATTAATTTAATATTTATTTATATTATTAATTTTATCTTTATTTATTTTTATTATATTACTATTATTATATTTAATATTCATTTATAACATTATTAATTTTATCGTTATTTATTATTATTATTACTATTATAATTATAATTAAAATTATTATTTTCTTTTACGATGAGTTTTTCCTTCCTCCTCAGGGACCCATTCATTATGAGGGTACTCTTGATTTGGGCGGAGAAGTTCGCCAAAGGATTGTCTTAATAAAAATTTATATAATTATTATTTGATTATTATTATCATTATTATTATTATTTTATTTTTAAATTATTATTATAATTGTATTATTAATGTTATTATTAAAAGTAATATTATTTATGATTATAATTATTCTTTGATTATTATTATTATTAGTATTATTACTACCACTATTATTTTATTTTATTTTTAAATTATTATTATAATTATTAAACTTGTATTATTATTATTATTTAAATTATTAATTAATTATTATGTTATATTTTATTTTCAATATAATTTTTTCTATGATATTATTAATATTATTATTATTATTAAAATAACTTACTTCAAAAGAAAACAATAAAATATTTCCAAATCGAAAAACTTTCGTATCATACCCAGATGAAAGTCAGTAATCTGATTCCGCAAGAGATTTATGGGAACAAATTCCCAATTCATCAATTTCTTTAAAAATACTGTGACAAAAACAAATTTAACTTCAGTCAACTAATTAGTGCCACATGTTGGCCATAATCATAGAAAATATTATTTTGAAAATAAAATATAACATAATAATTTAAATAATTAAAATTTTTTAAATAATGTTTTATTTTTTTTATATATTTATATAGAATCAAATTGGGTATAAATACCCTTAAAAGTTTGTTAGTACTTCACAAAAAAAAGCAAACACAAAAAAATCAAATTCAAATACTTTAAAATTCAATAACAAATAATTATTCAATCTCGAATATTATAGAAAGGAATCATGTATAAGATTTTTGTGATTATCAAATATAAAATTGTATAATATTTTTTATTTGATCTAAATTGCAAATAAAATTCACAGTATCAATTATTGAGCTGGGTTCGAGCTACGAACAAGCAACGCAGCCTTCGATTAAAGTTGATTAAATTCAGAATTATATATTTTCTTTGAACAGAATTATTCAATCAACAATTCAATTAATTATACCCAGCATTAAACGTACTAAACCACCAACTTATCCCCATTTCTATGACTTTATTTATTCCACATGTTTAATTATTTCTTTTGTTTATGATATATTTTTCAAAACATTCTGTATCAAGTTCTAAACAATAGTAGGAAAAGTTTCATTATATCATTTGAGGTATGTGAAAGGAGACATTTTTTTCAAAAAGAAAACTTATCCCACTGTTAACAATGAATGAAAATATTTAGATAATATTATCTAATAATATTCGAATAAACTGTTAATAATATTTATATTTATTCGTACTTAGAGTTTCGAATATCTTTATGAACTCACAAATCGATAAGTCGGAAGAAACTTAGTCTGATTTCATTTAACAAATTTGAAATTCACTATTAGTTTTACATTTAATTTAACAAATCCCGAATCTACTACTGATATTACATTCAATTTAACGAGTACTGGATTATCTACTGTTGCCGTTGTCCACTCCTTTTTTATATATACGTTTTTTATATCCTTGTATTTACAATCTTTCTATATCTTTATATTCATGACTATGTCTTTCTAATACATTGAGTCTCGTCATCGCCACTCGGCTGTCACAGAATCCGAAACAATACTTCGCTTCAGCATCAGAAGGTTAAGAATTGAAAACAACAAAACTTTAATATAAGTTTATTCCACTCATTACTTAATTATATTTCGAACTGAGAGTTTTATTTACATGCCTCCTTGAGGGAAACAACAGGTGTACTCAAATCGTTAAAAAGTTACAATAAGTAAAACCGTTATTATCAATATACCTTTTCATTTATCATAACTTAAGTCATTTATTCATCTGATTAATTACTTTTCATTGATTCAGGTTAGTTTAGTTACTCGACCCTTTAATACTCTTTTATTCTCTCAAAGCCTCTCTACTTAACACGAATTATTCATGAAAACGGAACTAAACGGGACTCTTAAATTTAAAACGAATTTAAATGAAACTAGAATATCAACTTTACTCTTGAATAATTCATTTCTATATAGGAATTTTTCATTTCGCTTTTAACTGAATAGAAGTAAATAGAATTAAAAATTGAGAATTGAAAGTAACGACCGCATGAATATGATTACAATTATCTTTCATAGTACGTTTCATGGAGAGCTCGTTAATTATTACGCTGGGAGAAGATTGAACGTTTTTTAACTACAGATCTCTATAATTCTACATTACGATACCATCTCTTTAATCTACTCTCTTACACTCTCTACCTTCAATTTTAACCTACACTCTCCTCGTGTCTCCAATATTACGCACATATTGTTACTAGCTTACTTCAACCATCAAATTCAATAGATATCTCTTGCCAGTTCATTACGAAGAATCATATCTTTTTCGTCTAATTATTATCACATACATTATGATTATTCCAATTAAAGATTTAAATTCAACCGTTCAATTAATTCATGATAATATATCGACAGTGACTATACATCTCTATATACACGTCTAATATTGTTTGATTATAAATCTGTTCGTCAAAAATATTTCTTAAGATCAAAAACATTTTTTTAATATAGAAGAGAGAAAAAACCATTTATAATTCACGCTAATAATTAATTTATCATAATTTGTTTTTAAAAGGTTTTTAAAATTAAAAAAAATAACTTAAAATTTTAATTAAGACGGAGAGTACCTATGAAAGGAATGGATATATCTACATATTATTTACAAAGTTTTATCCTAACTATATCCTGGGGAATACTCCGACACTTTACTCGAAACAATGCCAGGGTTTAACTTCTACTTCTTTCTTTACCACTGAGGTTTCGTTACTCATAGACGATTCGTCACATTGTTCACCCACAAACGGCTCGGTCGATTCAAATGATTTACAATACATGGAACTGCAAAAAAGAACCGATTCCCCCCAAAATACACAACTCTGGGGAAGTCCATGCCCTTCATACGAAATATATCTCGTCATAACCAAAAGAAGCTAATAATTCAATAGCCTGTCGTCATATTAAAAGACGCATAATTATTAAATAAAATATATTAAATCCATTATAACATAAGACAAGATTATAACCAAATTATTTACAGAATTAAAGAAGCGTAATTATTAAATAAAAGTAAGTCCGATATAACACAAAACGAAATTATAACCAAATCATATACAAGATTAAATTGTTATCAAAAAATAATAAATCATACTTGCTATAAGAATTTTCCATATTAAAAATCCAAAAAAATAGATCAACGTTTATAACACAATCAAATAATGCGCCTCTAAAATTAATTACAGTGATTGATTTAAACAATCTCAGGAGTTTTTATACATTCAGGATCCTTTGATATAATATGATATTGATATAAATAATTATATGTATTTTAATTTATAAATATATAGTTATTACTTATTCTCATACCCTCATGCTTTAAAAGGCTTTAGCCATTCTATATTTCTATAGATGACTCGTCCGGTTTTATTTTTCTGTTCGAACCTTCTATCATGTATTCTGCGTCTAATTTGTAATGGTCCTTCATATCTATCAGATCCTTTCTGACGATTTTCAACTTTTACTAACACCAAGTCGCCTTCCTTAAATTCACGTTTCTGTGCTTCCACTGGTGATGCGTTTGACTCAAGCATTTTAACTTGTCCAATAATTTTCCTGTTATTCAATTCATAGTGACGTGATTCATCTAATGTTATACGCTTACCGATAATAACTTCGGCCGGACTAAACCCAGTTGAACTTTGTCTTGAAGCGTTTATGCTAAATTCAATCTCTGGTAAAATATCTACCAAATTATTTCTTCCTTCATCCTTTACTGATACATTCAAGAAATCTCGGATGGTGCGGAATTGGCGTTCTATCATCCCATTTGTATTGTGATGGTAAGGACTTGAATATTGTACGTCAATTAACATGAATTTTGTAAATTCAAGAAACGAACGCGACTCAAAAACCTTTCCTCGGTCCACATGAATGCAAGCCGGAGCTCCGAACCTAAATATCCATTGTCGTAATATTGTCTGTATCGTTGTAGTCTCAGCTCGATTACTGAGAGCCGTTAAACTAATATATCTACTAAATCTATCTATGATTCGAAAGATATATTTCTTTCCTTTTATTATCGGCATCGGTCCGCAAAAATCAATATAAATGTCATGAAACGGTCTTTTCGATGTAAGAGTCTTTGTTTCTTCTTTAGTTATTCCTGTGTAAGTTTTCGCCGTCTGACAAGCAATGCAGCTTTCTGTTTCTATTTTAACTTGATCCATGAAATCTTCCATATCATATTCATTTCGCATAAATGAATACGTTTTCATAAATCCAGCATGACATAAGTATCTATGGAAAAAGATTATACAAGCATGTCGTTCATTTTTTGGAATCCAAATCTTGTCATTAAGGGTTCTGACACATCCTTTGGATAATTTGAATGTTTGACAAGTGTTGGGTTCTTGATCGAGATTATAATTCATTAGCACCAAAAATTTATTAATAACACAAATAACAATTCTTTAAACAATTTTTCATGAGGAACTTTCGTTTTCTTTTTGTCCAAATTTCTTATACATAAAAATATGGAGTTATAAATACTGATAAGCTATTTATTAAAACGAGATTTTAGAAATTAAAATTTTTCATTAATTTTACAGATTAACAAAAAAGAGTTTAACATTTAATTTATTATCAATATATAAATTTAAAATACAATCACGAATTTAAAATACAAAAATATTATTTTTATTATTTGAAATACAATTTACAAATTTAAAATACAAAAATATTTAAGCACTATTTAAATTTATTATTATTTAATAGTTATTCATTAATTATAAAATTCCCAATGGCAGATAAATGCAAAACAATTAAAATTCAATTATTTATGAAAATAACTTTTTAAAATTAATTAAGATATTTTTTACTTATAACTGTTTAAAAAATTTTGATTTTAAATATTTTCTTATTATAGAGATTATTTATAAAAATTAAAAATTTAAAGAATGAGCCTGTTCTTCACATTCCCCCCGTTTTTTGAAATTTTTGAAATTTTCAACATTCCGTTTATCATTTGTATCCTTCAGCCTATAACTCATATCATGAATCTTTTCTATGATTTTATATGGTCCCTCAAATCTGTCTTCGCCTTTTGTTCTTATTTCCTTCTGTATCCAGACCATATCTCCAACCTTGTATACTCTTTTGGTCTCATTTACTTCCGGGATGTTCTTTTCTTTTATTCTTTGTCTTGACTACACTTCGGCGTTCAAATACCGCCTTCCCTTTGATCATTTGAACGCTAAAGTGAGCCAGACAGACTCGACAATTGGGATTCCTTCTATAAACATTACAATCGTGAGGCTTCAGAATAACCTTAGATCGTTACGAATATTTTTTAATAAATTATCAAACCGTTGAAATAACTTTGTAAGAAATAAGATACATTAACCTTCTTAAATTTTCGAAGAGAATAGACGAGTAAATAAAGAAGTAATTAAATAATATCAAATACGAATTATTAAATTGTTAAAATAATAAACAAATCTAAAATTATAATTTTTTATTGAACCCATTCAACAAGATGACATTAATTTACATGCGCAAAATTCATAATCCGGTAAATAAAAAATAGTAAAAGAAATAAAATAAAACCATTCGCCGGACAGAGCGGAGCTCCCGTACCTTTCGCTATTTGTCTTTGGATCTGTCGTTAATGAATATGTTCACTGGTAATATTGAATGTCAATGGTCAATTGTCGATCGTAAATTGTTAATCGTCGTTTTGTTTCAAAATTGTCGACAAGAGTGAATTTCACTCTCTTATTAATAGTTGTTCTACTGTATATATGGTCCGAGATTTACCACGTGGTCAAAAATTTTCTTTTGGGACGATTATTTTTTACTACGGTTCCCTCGGGTGTGCTTGTAAGTTCTAGAATTTATCGATTATGTTATTGATATTTCTTTTGTTTTGTAGACTACGCTCCACTGCCGTCATCGTCGGATGTGCCATGGTGGTCACCAGATTGATAACTCACGATGAATAATCGTGATTAATTTTAATTTTTGAAAAATACGTAAGTTTTAATTAATTTGAATGTTGAAATTTAATGTTTTTATTGTTATTACAGGGATCCTCACAGGGATGATAAAGCCTTCCAATATGCGGATCGTTGTCATATGTGGATACCATTCGATGAGACGCATTGGGATATAGTCTGGTGGTTGATTCTGACCATAGGGTTTCTTGAAACTAATTTTGTTTTGTCATTTTAATGCAGCTTTCTCACATTGTTGTACTCCTAGGGAAAATGATGCATTTACGGGATCTGCTCTTACTCTCGAGGTCAGCATTGGTTATACTCTCACATTGGAGTAACATTAAGTTTGTCAGTTTCATTTGTTTTTAATAATTTTTTTTCCAATGCTTTTGTTTTCAATGTTTGAAGTTTTGTTTTATATCTGTCGTTTTCTTTGATGTGAGTGATTGTGATTATTTGGGAATGGTGATTATTTGTAAATGATGTTTTGGGTATGTGCTTGAGCTTAAGGTACGGGTTCGATTGCAACATTCCTCCCTTCTCAGATGAAATATCGTCCCGAGATTTTATAGAGACAAACACATTATCAAAACGCATAACTTACAAAAGGTTACATAAGAAAGAATAAAAAAATATATGTTAAAGATGCTTCATCAAGGGAAGCTCTTTACAATACAGACTATTCACACATTCTAATAGTAAAAGATTACACATGAATATAAACTACGTATCATACTGCACTCATACTATGTACACAAATTGTCACAATTACTTATTGTCGTCGTGTAAAGGTTTCAGTCACATATTTATTTCGGATGCACCCAAAAGAAGATGACCGTCGAAATTTCTTTCCATGGGATTCCTCTATTCCTACACAATAAATTTGTCGTAGTCCTCTCTCATTAACTCTTCTTGGTTGTGACCGATCTATTTTCCTCCTTTCTATATTTTCTACATATTGATTCCGTTTGGTTCTAAAATTTGGATTTCTGTTCTGCCTAGAGGTGTTTATTAATGTTCCAAATTGTTGTTGAATTCTTGCCAGTTGGATTCTCAGATTTTCAATCTCAGCTGTCAAAGTTTGAATTTGATAGTTCTTGGAGTTTTCATTATATTTTTCTTCATCCTCCAGATCATCAAGGTAATAAACTTGTCCTTGATCGTAGTCGTCGCTTTGTTTTCTATCCTTGAATCGTTGGTCATTGTAATATTCTCGTGAACAATCGTTCCATTCATTAGTAGTTTCATAATAATTGTTTCGGTTTCCATTTTCGTACTCTCCATTCTGTTCATAGTGATTACTACTAGAATATCTGGTATTGACGAATTGTAGCGTCTGTTGTGAATCATTTTTTTTGTTATCTATATATACGCTTTCATAATTTTGAGCAGTTTGTATGGCTTCCAGAAATGTCTTTGGATTTTTTAACCGTAAATTGATTCGTGTGGAATTCTCTCGTAGACCTCTTAAAAATAATGCAACTAATAAAGTCTCAGAATCAGTCTCTCTTGCCAATCGTTTCATTCCAATCGCATAATTCAATATCGTTTCATCTGACTTTTGCTTCCTGTTGTATAACGCAGAATATCGATCAAAATCGTTAAAAGGAAATGTTTTTCTCAGGAACGCTATGTCTTCTGCCCACGTTTTTAGACCTATAGGTTCACCGTTCTCGTCCATTTCGTTAAATTTGTCAATATATAACTCTTCCGCGAATCCGGCCAGATGCAGCGGAAGTCTTTTGTGCATCGCGTCTGCGTTCCATTGGCAGGCTGTCGCGTACATTTGATATTTACGTAGGAAAGTTTCAAGTTTCTCTGGGTCGCCGTAAAACTTTTCTCCATGATATTTGGCTGTATATTCAGTGTTTGTTTGTTGGCTCGGTGTCGTCATATCGCTGATTGTTTTGTTATTGTTTGTAATATATGTTCCGTATATCGTCGGATAAACACTTGTCGTATACGCAGGGTTTACTTTTACTTCTTCTTCTGAATTTTCGAAGTTGCTGGCACGATCGGTTTCGAAATCTGTTTCGATGTTGGATAACAAGTTTTCTTTGTTATATCCTTGAAAGTGCGTTACTATTCGATTTTCTTTATTTGGCTGATGTTGTTCTTGGCGATTTCTTTTGTCGCGGTTTATTGATTGACGATGTGATTGATGCTTCACTCAAAGGTTGTTGGTTCGTTAGTCTCAAACTTCTTGACGAATTAACAGTTTGTCGTTTGTCCTAGTTTTTTTGGTTGATTTTCTGATTAAGATCGTGCTTTTCAAAATACTATCCGTTTTGATTTTGGTACTTGGTAGTTTCGTTACTGAAGGTTCGGTATTCCTTTCTGATATTTTCTCTCTTTCTGAATAAAAATAATTAGCTATATCAAGTTGTTTTTTGTATTGTTATGAAATGTGATTTAGAACACTTTAAAATATTTTATGTGCTTTAAGAACATTGAGACAATTTTTATTAGATTTTTTATTATTATTACATTTAGAGTCATCAAAACTCTCGCAAGATCTTTCACTGTTTAACATTGCTCTAATTGGTTTTTTTAATTTATATTTTTAATCATGATTATTCAAACAATTTTTTTCTAAATCTTATTAAAATATTTAATTTCTAAAAATATTAATTAAAAATAATAATTTTAACCATTTCTTTATAAAAAACTCAAAATAATAAAAACTTTACAAAATTGTTTTAAATGAATTTAATTTAAATCTAATTAAATACTTTTCTTTTTGTTTCTAAAAAATATTAAACTTAATTTTAGTTGTTAATTTAAAAAATATAAACTTATCAAATTATTATTTTTATTATGTTCGAAAGGTCAATCATTGTAAATATAATAAAATACTAATATTCCATCTGGGTGGGAGAAATTCTATTCTAATTTAAATATACTCAAATCAACATACAACATCAATACATTCATACAATTTAAAATATTTCTAACATCCACCTCAGTTTAAATGGCTTTTGACATTCTAAATTTCTGATCAAGATCGTGCCGTCATCTAGTTGAAAATCTCATAACTTCTTTCGTGCCGTTGTTTTATAATTTTAACTGGTCCAATATAACGTCATCATCTTTTGTTGGCTTATCTTTCTTTATCAAGAATTTATCTCCGACCTGAAATATTCGGTTTGTTTCAATTGTATTTTTATTTTCTTTTCTCCACTTTTCCCTTCTGTTGTGTTCTTCCACCAATGTCTGAGTTTTCTTCAGAAGATTATCTCGATTGGAGATATTCCAGTTGTTGCTTGAATTGCACATGAATTCTATTTCTGCCAACATTTCTACCCAATCTCTATACATTTCATCCTTCAACCGTATATTTATGACATCTCTGATTGTTCTGAATTGTCTTTCTATGGTCCCCTTAGAATTGTGGCAATAAGTAATTGAATAGACTATCTCTGTTTTAATTTTTTTCGTCGTTTCTTTAAAGAGTGCTGATTCGAAAGTTTTCCCTTTATCAACGTGTATTTATTTTGCTGGTACGAATTTCCAAATACATTTATATAATAGTACATTTCGTGTAGTCTTCTCGTCTTGGTGTGCCACTTCGGTCAAGCTGATGTGAATACTAAATTGATTGATTATTGTTAAAATGTATTGATATCCATTCATAGTCCTTCTGAATGGTCCACAAAAATCCATGTAAATTTTTTGAAATGGTTCGTCGGTGGATTTTTTCATGTGTTTCTCTTTTGTCTTTGCTATAAAAGTTTCCTTTTTCTGGCAGTTTGCACAACTTTGTACGATTTCCTTTATCTGTTGTCTCATTTAGTACACATTTAAGTCATCTTTTATGTAATTGTACACTTTCTTACTTCCTGCATGGTATAACATTTTATGTATATCTTCTATAAAGTTGGTTTACTTGTTCACAGGGATTCAATATTTGTTATGTCTTGTTATCACGACATTGTTTTTCAGTAGCCATTCTTTTGTCTTTCCCATTCTAATATTTTCTTTAATCTGTTCTATTTCTTTATGAACTCTTCTGAATCTTCAGTTAATGCAAGTATTCCAGTTTTAACTTTCTATTTTTTAGCATCATCATGTATTGTCTGACATTGTACACATAGTTCACATGTATTTCTCGCATTGTGTCTGCATTAGTGTGTTTTTCCCCTTTCGGTATTCCATTCTCATGTCTAGTCCACTTTGAAAGTTTATCCAAGTTTGGAATTGTGGAGTTATTGGGTTCTTCGTTGTAATCATGAATGTGATGGCTTATGGTCCGTTTTAAATAAGAACCTCTTTCCTTATAAGAAATTTTTAAAGTGTTGGGTAAAGTAATTGATAGCCAATAATTCCTTTCTTGTAATACAGTATCCCAGTTCGTGTTTGTTCATCTTGTAGGATCCATATGCAATTACTCTTTCCATTCCGTATGCATCTTTCTGTGCAAGTACTGCCCCAATTGTATCAAAACTGGTGTCTGTATCCAGTATAAACTCCTTTTCAAAATCTGGATATGCTAGGATCGGTGTTTTTGTCATTTTTCTTTTAATATCTGAAATGCTTTGTCACATTCCTTTGTCCATGTCAATTTTTTATCTTTATTTTTTCCACACAGCCCTTCCAGTATTTTTTAATATTTTCCATAATCCTTCAAAAATTTTCTATAGTAGTTCGTTAGCCTAAAGAAACTTCTTAAATGTTTAATGCATGAAGTATTTTAAAATTTATCGATTGCTTTAATTTTTGTTATATCCTTCTCTGTGCCATCTTTGCTCACGACATATCCTAAAACTTTTGTCTTTTCTACTAGGAACAGACTCTTCTCAGGATTTATCTGAAGGCCTGATTCATTAATCTTTTGAAGTGTGTTCGATTCGTCTGAAGTGTTTTTCTTTGTCTTTTGCAAAGACTAGAATATCGTCCAGTTATACTACTGCTTGTTTCCAGTTTAATTCTCCTAGCACCTTTGTCATTAGTTCTTGACATGTCGCTGGGGCAGTCTCAATTCCGATTGCATTCTTTTAAAACTATATTGGTCATTTTTTTACCGAAAATGCTGTTATTATTTTTCAATCGTTCTCCAATTCCACTTGATGATATTCGCTCCCAAAGTCGATCATGCTGAAGTATTTTGCTCCACTTAATGTATTTAGCATTTCTTCTACATTTTGCATTGAAAATGCTGGTCTAATTGTGACTTTATTTAATTGTCGGAAATCAACGCATATTCGAATATCCTGTTGGTCCTTTTTTCATACACATACTAGCGGAAAATTCCATGCAGAACTGCATTTTCCAATGATATCATTTTCCTCGTAATTCTTGATTATATCATCTAGTTTTTCCTCAAAGTGTTTTGGCTGTCGGTACGGTATTAGCAGTATTGAATCTCCTTGCGTTTCAATTTTTTTGGGTCCAGAATTTTTACTTCTTCGAGTCTCAGCTCAAGAATAAATTTCTTTAACCACAGGGGAGGACGGATCAGATTATCGGCCAACTTCTCGTCCTTCTACCAACTAGTTCCATCTGTCCGCTTCATATCTCCTAGACAAGATGATGCGCTGCGCCCCATTTGTCCAGTTTGAATCTGGGTTCCCTACAAAGGCCCGAGTTGTTTACGGTGACTTTTCAGTTTATTTTGGTGTTATTAGGTGTACAAGTATGAAATGCAGATTTCAGAAAACGGATTGTGCACAATGCAAAAAGTAGGTCAATGGTTAGGCAATGATGTCATAATATTGAGTAATTATGTAGTGTCTC